>MU269989.1:1380000-1555000 GCA_021432705.1 Caranx ignobilis
AAAATCCAAACCAGACAGGGTCAATGAAGCCAACTGTGTCCTCTGACACAGACAGACACACAGACAGACAGACAGATCCTCCCCGGGCCGCTCGTGGGATGTGAAACCACAGAGCTGACACTGACGTCCACAAATGGACAGGAAAGTCATTCAGACTTTTTCCACTTTATTCTTGAGCAACATCAACAACAACCAAAAGGATGACAAACATCAACTAGTGTGTGTGTGTGTGTGTGTGTGTGTGTGTGTGTGTGTGTTTACACCCAGGTTTCCTACTCATTCATTGTCCACAGACAGAAGCAGGGCAGGTCAGGGCAGCTGCACTTGACACATACTGTGTCATACAATGCAGTTTTAGCCGTTGCTAGCCACCTAGCCGGCTAACTGCCACACTGACCAAAGCTACATAACCTCTACTTCTGTGTGTTGTCAGACTGAAATAATAAACACCAAAGGCCTCAGGATGAACAGAGAGGGCTTAGCCACCAAGAAACAAGCCCGACTCTCATTGTGAGCTCTGGCCCCCAGTGAGCAGAATGACAATTAGTTAGTTGGCTAAGGTAGCCGCCGTTAGCCTGAGCTAAAATCCCTGTGGACAAGTTCATAAACTTTGGTGACAGAGCTGAAAGTCCAACAGGAGAGTGTCGAGCTAAAAGGCTGACGTTAGCCCTGGTGGTTGTGAGTCACTGTGAGTGTTTATGGACAAGTGTGTGAGGTGTAAATTAGCTAGGTTTAATGTTTGCTAAAGTTAGCCGGTTAGCTGTCCGATAATGGACACACGGACGTTAAAGTTTTGAGTGAGCTCGCGGAGTCTCGGAGGAGTTGCTAACTGCTGCTAGCCGCGCTCCCTCCGCTGGGTGACGCCGTGAATGCAGCTGCTTCCACCGGGCAGACCCGGGGACAGCAGCCGGGGGGTGGTGGTGGTGGTGGTAGTGGTGGTGGTAGTACCAGAGGTGGTGGTGGTGGTGGTGTTGGTGTGTATTGGGGGGGGGGGGGAGTCACTCACCGGAGGGTCGGTCCGATACAGTTGGTGTCTGTGCTTTCTATCTCCCGCAAGATCCGTTCATGTTCAGCGGCGGTCTCCATGCTCGCCATCCTGCATGTTGCTGTGGACGGTTCCGAGCCGAGCTGAGTTGAGGTGAGCCGAGCGGACTGGCTGGGCTCCGTGCGTCATGAGGAGGAACCGGGGGGGTTGGTTTGATGTTTTTACAGAGCAGCCCGAGTGAGCGGAGTTTAAAGAGGGGCAGGGGGGGGGGGGGCAAAAGTATGAAACACCTGTACAACGTTATGCACAGTCAGTTTATGTACTCTTGCAACAGATGACTGTTTGATGAGTCAAAAAAAAAAAAAAAAACTTTATATTTTTATTTAACTCTTCATCTTTGATTTTTCCTCTCACTGCTGGAAAAATATACAAATGTGTGAAATATATATTTGAAAAACAGTTTTAAAAACCCTCTTAATAAATATATATATTTAATGTTTAAAATCCCTTTCAAAATATATCATGTTTGCTGGTAAGAGTTTACAAACATATGAATATAATATAATATAATGTAATATAATATAAGAATACGCAGCACTGACGCTAAAAAACAAATATGTCTCAAATTAACGTTATTTTATTATTATTATTATTGTTATTATTATTATTATTATTATTATCATTATTATTATGTTATTAACTGTACAGTACCGGAAACACAGGCTTTCTATCCACCTATCGTGAAATGAATCAGTACTTCCTGTCAATATTTCAAAATGAAACCAACAATCCAATTCTCGGCTCACTTTCAACTAAAGATAAATTGAAGATATCTTTATTTCATGCGTATTTGATGTCATTCAACCACTCGGTATTTTGTGATGTTCATGCTCACCTAAGAAGTTATTTAGCTAAGTGTAGAGTGCCAAGTCATGTGCTTTTACTTTGAAGAGAATCCCGCACAACATCCGGCGTCATTTCAGCGTAACGTGTCAGATTTGACACGGTGTGTTTCTACCTGCTGTCGGAGGGGAAAGAAGCAGTACATGCAAAAAATGGAGGTAAAAACGTAGTGGTATTTAACAGCAGGGAGGAGAAGTGTCATGGCGGCATCAACGTCCAGTGAGTGCGTTTGTGCCGCCATGATGGACGACAGGAGGTTTTTGTAGCACGCCTGTGTGTGTGTGTGTTAGCATTGTTTTGCACACTTGTCATTCAAAGAGCAGAGTCCAGTGCAGTGACAACGGAAGTGAAGGGAAAAGCTGTAAATCCCACATTTTACACCGTGTTGTTGTTGCACATCAAACTTTATTGTGCTTCTTGTGTAAATACGGGTTTAACAAGTGTGTGTTAATGTGCAATCATGACTGTGTGTAACTTATTCACACACACACACACACACACACACACACACTGGGCATAACTCTGATTTACAAATGCCTAATGCAAACTTAAAATATGCAATTGTGTCAAATGCAAAAGTGCTGATTATTAAGATTATTTTTATTCTGCTAAACTATTATTAAACTACTGGATATTATATCCAAATCAGAATAATCAATTCATCGCTATGGGAAAACAGTTCACATTTACAGTTGCTCCAACAAGAGGACAAGAGGATAAAGAATAACGATATGCATATATAACACTGTATGAGTCAGATATATACATGAATATAATAAAATGTCCTTGTCCTATAATGTACATGAGAAAACAGTCTGTGAGATTCGGACTCTCAGATTTCTTCTCTCCATCAGCCTCAGAAGAAGCTGATAAACTCAGTGGACAGCTGTGTGGACGAGGCCCTCTGTGGCCTGGTCAGGGCCGGTGGGGGCCTGTCACTGCTGGAGGGCCACAGAGTGGTACTTCGCTCCGACCTGGACAACCTGAAGGGAAAAGTGGCCCTGCTGTCAGGAGGAGGCTCCGGACATGAGCCAGCACATGGAGGTAGGTTGTGAATATCTTCAAATATAAACACAGAGTGACTTTTACTCGTCTTTATGTCACAGTTGAACTTCCCTCCACTGTGTGTCCAGGTTACGTCGGTGCAGGGATGCTGTCAGCCGCAGTAGCAGGTGGGGTGTTTGCATCTCCACCTCCTGCCAGCATCCTGGCTGCCATCATGTCCCTGCATAATGCAGGTAACCTAATTAATTTAAAGAGTCGATAAATGAATATATAGGTAATTAACTGATGGATGAGGCCCCTCCTCCTTCCACAGGAGCCTCCGGGGTCCTCCTCATCGTCAAGAACTACACCGGCGACCGCCTCAACTTCGGACTGGCTGCAGAGCAGGCCCGTAACCACGGCGTCGCTGTTGACATGGTGATTGTTGCCGAGGACTGCGCCTTTGACCGACCCAGTAAGGCGGGGAGGAGGGGCCTGTGTGGCACCGTCTTCATTCACAAAGTAAACAACGACAGCAGCTCTGACCTTCCAGATCCTACATTTCCCATAATGCCGCTCAGTCTCATGGACGTGTTCCCTCTCTCCATCAGCTGGCAGGTGCACTGGCAGAAGAAGGCTCCTCATTGGACCAGGTTGTTGCCAAGGTGACGGAGGTTCTGAAGGGGATTGGTGAGTGTCTCCTGTTCCTTCACTGCTCTGTGTCCTAATGATAAAAATAACACATTATTATTTGTCTTCCAGGGACACTGGGGGTGAGTCTGTCCCCCTGCAGTGTCCCAGGCTGCCGGCCGTCCTTCGACCTGCCACCAGGAGACATGGAGCTGGGACTGGGTAAGACGTTATCACATGCTGGGATCATTTGAGAACATCTCTAAATGTTAACCTGTGCTCTCCGTCTTCTCTCAGGTATCCATGGTGAACCTGGGATCAAAAGGTCAAAGGTGAAGCAACTTCAGCCTAAACGCACATCCTGTATATGACTCCATTTTATTAGAGTTTTTTTTTTACTTTTATTATTTGTCCTTATTTTATTCACTCAGGTGGCGTCTGCAGATGAGGTGGTGAAAACCATGATTGATCACATGACCAACCCTGACAGCCAATCACATCTGCCGCTCAGATTAGGTACTCATCTATTCCACCTATTAACAGCAGTTGTTATCGTGCGCAGCCACAGTTTATTGTTACATTTACTTTATGTTTGCGTTCAGGAGACAGCGTTGTTGTGTGTGTGAACAACCTCGGAGCTCTGTCCTGTCTGGAGATGGCCGTGGTTACGAGAGCTGCCATCATTTGTCTGGGTAACGTGTGTGTGATTCACTTTTAAACCGAACGGTCAACAGTTCTAAAGGCTCGGTGGAATGTCATAGTTGGTCTCCGTGGTTACAGAGAATCGCGGAATGGTGGTTGCCAGGGTGATGTCTGGATCATTCATGACATCGTTGGAGATGGCAGGGGTGTCGCTGACCATGATGGTAGCCAATCAAGAGACACTCAGACTGTTTGGTAAAAACACACACACACACACACACACACACATATTTCTAGCCTAGCTTAGCAACTAGTGGAAGCAGAGGGAAACTGTTAGCCTGGTTAGATGTCGAGGAAACTATTCACTGAATTTGTGAAATCAAGGTCAAACTCAAAGGCGAGCAGCGTCTGTGCACAGCGTTGCTACCAAATCAAAACTCAGCTCCTCCAACACATACCTCACAAAGTGTTCTTCATACATCTCAGTTCATTTACAGGTTAAGCAAACAAGATACACAGAGTAAACACCGCAGCTCTGGCCTTGTCAGTACGTACGTGCACTCTCAGATATCGTGTACATGCACAAGCAGATGTCAAAATATCCTCACGCTCCAAACATGTCCTCACAAGCTCTAACACTCACACAGTGTGAAAAACACAAAGTCAAGTACAGTAAGTGTGGACTTGCACACACACTGATGAACGACGCACAAACATGTTAAACAACCTGCACAGATGCTCAGACCGGCGCCCCCGCCTGGCCAAACCTCAGCAGCATGAGTGTGAGTGGCCGCAGCTACATCACACATCCTCCGGCCCTGGGCACGCGACCGCAGGACGACACACACACAGAAGGTCAGTTACCATGGTTACACACATTTAATCATGAGATATGATATGATTTTCTTTTTTTTAAATTTTACGAATTAAAGATGAACTTGTGTTATATATTTGTTTTGTTGTGTGTGTGTGTGTGTGTGTGTGTGTAGGTCCACTGAGTCCTGTGATGCGCAGAGCGCTAGACAGAGTTTGTTCCACACTGTTGGAAAAACAGGAAGAGCTGAACGCCCTGGACCGAGCTGCCGGAGACGGAGACTGTGGAAACACTCATGCTCAGGCTGCTCGAGGTGGGAGACATGACGCTCAGCGAGGGTTCAGTGATGGAAATAAGTGTTGATTTGTTAGTAAAGTATTGTGATCATGTTCATCCAGCTGTGCAGGAGTGGCTCCAGCATCACGTGGTCCCTGGTTGCCCCGGGAGACTCCTGTCAGTCCTGGCTGGTCTGGTGCAGGAGAAGATGGGGGGGTCGTCAGGGGCGGTGGGTTTTTTAATATCATAGATGAAAGGTACATGTACACACGCACACACAGTGACACCTCATGTGTGTTTCAGTTGTACAGCCTGTTCCTGACCGCAGCGGCTGGTCATGTGACCGAGGGCCGGAGCAACGCAGCATCCTGGGCCAGTGCAATGCATGCTGGGACACAGGCCATGAGGAGGTGTGGGGACGTAATCCAAAGTCAATTATTTGACTGTTTAGGCACAAAATTGCTTGAATGAGTTTAAAATCATGGATTAAATGATCAAATATTCGCTTTTTTTATTTTTAAAAATGTCCCATGAAATCTAACGTTTATTATTAATATTTAAAGGTTCCTTTAACATTTTACACACATCAACAATTTATTTAATTCACTGATTTGTGTTCGAATCTTGAATAAATAAAAAGTATATAAATGACTGTTTCAGGTATGGAGGAGCTGATCCTGGAGACAGAACAATGGTGAGACACTTTACTGGACTTTTATCCTAAGTTATAATGTTGTTGTTGTTTGTGATTATCTCCTGACAGTGCTTCTCTGTCTCTTCCTCTGTAGTTGGACGCTCTCTGTCCAGCTGTGGATGAGCTGATGAAGCTGACCACTGCTCCACCTGGTGGACAGATGCTGGTGCTGCAGGCTGCCGTACAGGTGCTGTATGTTTTAACAGGAAGGCTGTTTCTGTGTCACTGAGTCTCAACCTTTCTTCTCTTAACCGGTTTCCTCTCTCTTTTTTTTTTTAGAAAGCAGCCTTGGGAGCGGAAGCAACCCGTGACCTCACAGCGAGGGCGGGGCGTGCCAGCTACATCGCGGCCGAGAGGGTCACCCTGCCCGACCCTGGTGCAATGGCGGTAGCATCCATCTTGAGAGCCGTGCTGGAGTCACTGGAGGAGCAGAAGTAACATTCGTATCAGCAGACCAATAAGAACACAGCAGCACTATCACACGTCAGTAATCTGCACAAAAAATGGATGTAATTCAGTTTCCACTGTGACGATAATCACTGTGTGTTGGACTGAACAGAAACAGGAAGTGAGGGTCCACAAAAAACATTCCTCATAACTTCGCACGAAAATCAAGAGAACAAGAATTACACTGTGATTCTAGTTGGAGGTGTTAATACAGAAATGAAAAACTAATAACTAGATTTTCACAGTGCAGAGAGAAAACTACACTTTCATGTGGTTTATGAACACCGCACTGACATTTATCACTGGCCCCAAAACCACTATTGTACATTTCCCATGGTGCATCTTCATATTATCTTTCATGTAAACTGCCTTGAACCAGCTCTTCATGAATCTAGTTTGAATGTAAACTCTTTTCTTGATTCTGGGAAACAACAAACTAGTGTTTAGTCAGGCTTCACCATTAACATTTCAGCTAGGACATATTAGCAAAGTAGATACAACAGTGTGGCTTAACAAGCTAGCATAACAACCAAAGCTTACATTTGTTTAGTTGTGACAGGTTTACAACACAGAGCTTAATAAGTATCATGTCAGATGTTTTCTGTTTTTTAACTCTTTCTTAGTTTTTACCAACTGAAAACGCAGACATTAGCAAGCTAACGTTAGCTTTGTAAGTTGGTTTGTAGCCACACCGGGACAATACCAGTTGTGAATATTGAGCAAGAGCTACTCTCTAAACAAACTGTCAGCTACTTTCTTAAACTTTCTAATAAACAAAGACTACTTCATGAGTTTCAATCTACTTTTGTAGTTTAACCTAATAATCCAGTGAGTTTCACTGTTAGTAAACAGTGTTAGTGCTAAGCTAAACTTAGCAACGTAGCTCCAGATCCAGATCTCTTGTACTTAATGAAGCAGTATTAATTCTGACTAATAAATTAATTATTTTTATTAAGCGTGTGTTTGTGTGTGTTTTTATAAGTTTTTTCTCTCACGGTTCAGTCTGCAGAGATGATGGTGTGTTTGTGTGTGTCTTTGTCTGTGATTGAAAACATCTGTATCTGTTACATCTGTAGAGATACGGATCTTTTTCTTCTTTGTTTCAACTTGTCTTCTCTTCCTCTTAGCTTTCATTTCTCACTCTCTCTCTCTCTACAGCCTACTTCCTGACACACTAGTGTCACACACTCAGCGTTTCTTGTTAGACTTTGAACACGCCCACACAGACACACAGACACACGCGCACACACATGCATTAAAAGAATCCACCGCGACAAGACACGCTTCCAGTTTTAGTACTAACCACCGTACTCAGACCTCGGCAAAGGTAACTCTCTTTCTGTTGTTTGTTGTTTAATGTGCGTTCCCTGTAGAAACTTGTGTTCCTTATCATAAGATATTTAATCCACAGAGTGTGTGTGTGTGTGTGTGTGTGTGTGTGGGAGTCACCTGATTTTTGGTTTACAAATGTGACTTTCATTTGCATTTTCCATTTTGCTAACGTCCACTTTTTTAAATTTGCACATACCAAAGACCTTGACGGCGTTTTAATGACCCAGAGGAGGATAAATTTGACATCTGGAGAAAACTGCTCAGTAAGCAGCAGAGAGTCTGAAGTCCAAACACATCCATCGTGTGGCCATGACAGCGAACGATCTGCTGCTGTTATGGAAAAATTACTTGAGAAAAAAAAACTAAACACATCATGGTACTTTTAGCAAGAGAGAAATCAAATATGTACCACAATTGAGCAGGTGCAGCTACGGTATTAATCAGAGTAGATGATCAATTATAGTGTAACAGTGAGATTTTATTGGCTATTACACTTGCTGTACACTAGGCCACTGAACACTAATGTCTCCTAACGTCGGCCATTGTACGCTACATTAGCTTAGCTTAATGAAAAGAGGTCAACCTAACTAGCCGAGCTCGGACCAGACGTAACTTAACCTGTACGAAATCTTGAATGTCGAAACAACTAATCGAGATGTTTATGGCATGTTGTGGGTCGGATGTCTTTGTGGTCTGGGCTGGTTGCCTGGCAACAAGCACTGTCGACTGCCAGAAATTGACGACTAATAGTGAGCTTTAAAGAAGAAGTTGTGGTGGGAACATTTTGTTAGCTCAGGGCAGAGCGAGGATAGCTAACCCTAACATCCCTATTTACAGTCTTTGTGCTAAGCTAAGCTAAGCTAAGCTAACCTTCTCTCTTGTCAAGTTATGACATTATATAACGATGACATTCAACATAACAAGGCTTCAGGTTTTACATTTTGATGTGATGAGGAAACTTGAACCACTGAATAACTCGCTTGTTGTTTTTGCTTTAACACAACAATGACCTAATTGAGAACACATTCCCGAGAACAGGTTTCCTCAACACATCTAAAAAAAAAAAAATTTGCACGAGCATCCACATTTACCGGAAGATGAAGGCATGAGGAAGACACACAGGCCTGGCTATTAGTTCCCGCCTTTTATTTCCTTTGAGTCTAAAGTAAAATAAATTTAAAAAAAAAGGGGGGGGGGGGTTATGTTGATTTCTTAAAGCCTGTATGAAAACACATGTATACCAACCAGAATTTAGTAGCATTTTGACCATTTGCATGAAAAGTTGTTCATTAATTTGCTGAAGATCCACAAATTAAAAATACTAATTGTTCGGTATGAATGAAAAATGAATGAATAAATAAAAGCAGAGACTAATTTTACTTTAAATTCTCCTTTAAAGAGCAAAATTAAGAGCTATAAACCCAGTCAGCAGCAGGATAGAGACAAATCAGAGTTTTCAGCTTTGTGTTTTATTTTCAGAGCCTCCATGTTGACCTTTTGACACGACCTCTGCGTCAGCTGATCGCCACTGTTTGTGCAGCTAAACTGAAAAATATGATCAATAAAATGAAACTCTGCGAGGTTTTTAAAACACTGTGATTAACTCTGCTGCTTGTTCTTGTTATATTAGCGCCGCGTCTTTAGCTTAATGTGAATCGATCAGTCGTGAACACACACACACACCCACCGTCGCACGCACGCACACACACTCATCTGGTTCAACCCATTATGAACCAACCTCTTTAATTTCCCCCTCACAGTTGTTCAAACAGGAAACGTCTGCTTGTCATGGTTTTTACTCAGAAGACACCTGTTAACTAGAAAAATAAAACCAAATCAAGGGCCCGGTTGCCACGGTGACGATGCATCCACAGTGCCAGGAAGCCCCGATCTGCTAAAGTCATTCCTTCACGATACATTCAAATTCCCTTTTTAGAGCCAATCTCAGTGTTTACAGGGATGTTCATAATATTTATAATAATATAATAGTGATCAGTTCCTTTGTGTGTCTCAGATGGAGTTTGCCTGCAGTCACGTTGTATGTAACTGGGGCTGTGATGGAGCAGGTGAGCACACACAGATATTCGTTTTAAAAACTGGATATTAACCCTGTTACTCTCAATATCTTATATTTGATATCTTTAATGTCTTGTGTGTTCTGTTTCAACGTTGTGTTTTAGCATCAAACACATTTTTTCATGAAGTACCTCTGTCAGCGTCTGCAAGTGTCTCTTCAGCTGGGAATGAGTATGACAATATAGGTAATTCTTATTATCACACACACTCCAACACACACTCACATACTCACATAAAGGTCATCTGTGTAACTGTTGTTTTTCTGTTTGGAGACTTCACTCTATCCTCAAGAGTCCTACAGTGAAACAACAGGAAAACATATAAGGCGGTTACATTCGTGTGTGTGTGTCTGTGTCTGTGTGTGGGCATGCTTGCAAATGCAGCAGACAGAGCAGCACAGTGAAGGAGATAGCACGTCAACAAGGGGAAGTCCAAATGCTTTAATTAGACGAAAGAAACCTAAAGTCGTTAATTTAACCTTTAACAAGTCAAACAGTAGAGAGAGATATATTTTACAGACCGTCCCTGAAAGCCTCATATAATGGTAGAAGCTACAATGTACAGATATCCAGGAACATGTCTCTACTGCAGACTATAGTATGTCAGATACTACAATTTACAGGTGTCCCCTGAATGCCTCACATCCAAACTATGGGTAGACGGTATAATTGACAGATGTCCATTAAACACCACATATGCAGACTGCGGGTACATGCTACAATTTACAGATGTCCACTGAATGCCTCACATGTAGAACTATAGATACATACTGTAATTTACAGATGTGCAGTGAACGCCTCACATACAGAATAAAGGTAGATGCTACGTTTTACATAAGTGCACTGAACACCACACTTGCACACCATAGTAAACATCTTTAAATTGTAGCATCTGCATGAACACCTGCAGACTGCAGGTAGACGCTACAATTTACAGATGTGCAGTAAACGCCTCACTCTACAGTGTCTTTATCAGTGGTTTAAGGGGATTTGTATTTGTCACTGTGATATTTACTAACAGTGGGGGGGGGGCTTGTTGCCCTGGGGGGTCCCAATCATGACTTCATGTGTAACAATATGTCGATGATCCACTTTAATATCTTAAAGTTTCTCTTGTTGAACATGAATCAGGCATGTCTGTCTCCTCTCTCTCCAGGTTTGACTCCGCCCCCGCTGCCTCCTCGCCGTCTCAAAAAACCGTGGTCTGCCCCCCTCCCTCACCCCTCCTTCCCCTCCTCTGTCCCTCCGGTCGCCCCTCGCTCATTCCGCCCTCCCATTCCGCCCAGAAGTGAGTTTTGTTCACCCCTTCTCCTCCATCTTCTTTCTGTTTTTCTCCATCATGCACTAACTCAAGTCATGTTTTTCTTTTCTTCGTTGGTGTTTGATCAGCTGACAAGCCAGAGGGAGGAGGAGGAGAAGGAGGAGGAGGAGGAGGAGGAGGAGGAGGAGGAGGAGGAGAGGAGGAGGGGGCGGCGTCAGGGCCAACGTCAACATTGTCTCCCTCAGCATTGGGAAACTGGTCAACATCAGCCAAGCCGTGGGCATGGAGTCCTTTCAGCCCCCAGTGCTTTGTGGGAAATGTAGTGCTGCCTTGTCCTGCCTGAGCTCTCTACAGAGGAACGTGAGTCCTCACTTTAACATCACAGACTCACACGAAGGCGATTGAGCAGTGACATACTAAACTAACCACACAATCTCCTGCTCACAGGTGTGGGTGTGTGAGTTCTGCGGGCGTGAGAACAGCGTGAGCGACAACGTGCAGAGAGTGTGTGTCGGCCAGCGCCCGGGTGTGAGTAGCGACGACCTTTACCTGCCCAACGTGAGCGACGACGACTACCAGAACCTGGAGGACACGCTGGTCGTGTTCTGTGTGGACATTTCAGGCAGCATGTGCGTCACTACAGAGGTGTGTGTGTGTGGGGGGGGGGGGGGGCAATTTGTTAAGATATAGTTACAAGTTTAAAACTGTTTGTTTTTGCATTGACAGAAAAATGGGTAGTTAGCATTAGCATTAATTAGCCACCTGCAGGGACTTCATCAGCCAGGACAGGACATGTCACTTTAACGCTGTGGAGGTTAGATGTGAAATTGAACTATAGATAAACTGCACCAGTCAATATGAAACTGAACCCATGAATAATCACGTGTGAAGAAACATCTCTTTTTTCCTCAGGTGACGTCCAGCAGTGGGTTTCCAGCTCACGTGTCCAGACTGGAGGTGAGGTGTTGATTACATTCTCCATGGTAACTGAATAATTTCACATCTGCATGTGTTGGTATTAATCAATATATTCATATCACAGGGTATCCAGGACGCCCTGCAGGGGGCGCTGTCGTCCATGCTGCAGCACTCCCCCCGCAGGAGAGTGGCTCTGGTCACATTCAGTGATGAGGTACAATCACACTTCACATGATTCCAATGCAAACGTTGTTAATGTATTTTTGATTGAACTTATATTAAATATTGATGATTGGGTCGTGAGTCAGAGGTCACATGATGACTTAAGGGGAAAAGGAGGAAAACAACTGTTTTATTTTGGCTTGACTCTTTACTCAAACTGGACTTGAATTGCTAAACAGGACAAAAACCATAGCACAGGAGTTATTTAATTGAACGTATTGATGTTTTTAGATCAAGTTCAACTGATTAAAACTGATGTCAACACACCAGGCTCATCTAACCGTAACAAAAACAAGGCACGACTTCCTGTTTGTGGTGATGAATTATTTCGCTCTGCGGAAGTCGCTTTTCTTCTTCTACAATCTTAATATCAGCAGCTGGGTTCTGATGAGGGGGGAGGGGGAGAGTAACTATGGCAACGACTCCAACTGATGTTATCCACCTGGTTGTGAAGCAACAAATCCAAAGCAAATATCTGGAGGTTATTTTGTTTCATTCAAACTGTACTTTTGAACATAATCTCAGTCCAACTCAACTTCCCATGATGCTCTGGCCTTCTTCTGGTCACAGGTTGTGATCTACGGCGACGGCACTGGGACCCCCCTCACCCTCAGGGACTGGGCCCTGGTCGACTATGACCACATCTGGCAGCAGGGGGCATCGTACAACATCCCACACTGTATAGCTGAGACCTTCCAGCACCTCACACAGAGAATCAAAGAGTGAGTGTGTGGCAGTGTGTGTGTGTGTGTGTGTGTGTTGATTCTTGTGCTGCACAACTCAGCTGTGAACTCTGCTCCTCTTCTTGTGCCTGGTTCAGCCTCAGGGAACACGGAGCGACGTGTCTCGGCCCGGCGGCGTTAGCTTCAGTCGCTATGGCAGCGAGGTACCCTGGGTCAAAGGTGAGTGTCGAGAGGGAATGAACATTATATAACAAAGGTCGGTAATGTACAGTGGCCCAGAGAGATCAAAACACTGCAGTTTTGTGTGTTTATATGTGTTTTCCGAGGTGTCAGTGCTTTGGGCCCTCTGAGCCACCGTAGTAACATAGTTCCTGTTGTTGTTGTTGTTTTTGTGCAGGTGATTCTGTGCACCGACGGCAGAGCCAACATCGGACTGGGTGAGATGGAGGAGACGCCCCTGTTGACGTCCTCCCCCTCACGTCATATTTCTACAGACAGCTGGCTCTGCAGGCCGTGGAGACTGGGTCAGGACACACACACACACACACACACACACACACATTTACACACATTATTAAGAAAGTAGAATAAGAAATAAAAACTTACTTGTTTTTGATCCACCAGAGTCATAATTTCAATCATGAGCTTCGAGGGGACGGACTGTCGCTTGGCTGACGTTGGGAGACTGGCAGACACTACAGGAGGGAGGGTGAGACAGTTATAAATATAAACTGGAAAAATACATTGATCCAAAGAAGAAAAGTCGACAAACTCATTTTGTAAACTCTGCTTCCTGTCCAGGTGAACATCGTGAGCCTCGGTACCATCGCCTCTCAGATCCAGACGGCCTCCATGGACAACGTCTTAGCAACAAGTGTCACGGCAACGCTGCTAGCCTCTGATGGAATGTGAGCATCAACTGACTTTTAAAAGAAAACTGACAGGAAGTTTCATGCTAGTAGAAAGTTAGCTTTGGTTTCCTCTCTGTGTCTGTAGGTATTTTCCCTATGAGGATGAAAACAATCACAAACTGGTGAGAGAGATCGGGAACGTGACGAGTGGGCTGGAGATCACCTTCGAGTTTGCTGTGAAGCCAGAGCTGATGGAGGGTGAGAGCAGCAGATCGCCAACCAACCAACAGTACAGACATGGATATGTTGTGTTTGTTTATCGTACAAGGTGGGGACCGTGAGCTGGTGCCGCACTGTGGGGACTCACAGTGTGTGTGCGTGTGTGTGTGTGTGTGTCAGTTTTCCTGCAGAAGGACACACTCCCATTCCAGCTTCAGCTGAGCTTCAAGACCAGAGACCAGCAGAGAGTGACTCGCATCATCACCGAGCAGCGACCGGTCACCTCGTCCAGGTGACACACTGGTTCTTAATGAGGAGCGTCAGTTGTTACTAGAGTTAATTATTAGAGTTGATTAATTAACGTCCGTCTCCATCTGTGTCTGAAGTCGGATGTGGGCTGGTAACTTCAACGTGGCGGTGCTTGGCGTCCACTGCGCTCAGATCTGTGCCAGTTTAACCATGGAGGGTCGAGTCCAGGAAGCACAGAGCAAACTGAGAGCTCAGCAGGACCTGCTGGAACGGATCAGGTATGACCCCTGACCTCTGACCTCTGACATGTAACCTTTGATCCCTGTGGGAATTTGCACGTACAGGGGACTAATTTTCAGCATCTACGTTTAAAGGGATCCTGGATTGTTTCACTGGCATTTTTTAAAGCCCCGCCCACTCTGACCACCTCACACCGTCTCTTTAAAGTGAAGCTCAGAGTTACAGTTCAAAGTATATAGTGTGTGTGTGTGTTTTCCTCAGTAACACACGCCCTCTTTCTGCCTCCTTAAGTCAACACAGACCAATCCCAAAGCAAGACAGTATCTATGGCAACTGGATGCACGCCATGACAACAATCTGTGACATCACCACAGAGACGCAGGTAATCTTATCATATCATGTACCAACACTGTAAATTATGTGTAAATATTAACAATATGTACATTGTTGTTTGTTATTGATGTGTATATTTGTACTGGGCGAGGTTACATTACTATGTTCATTTGTAGTATATTTGTTTTTGTGGAACTGAGAACTGCACACAACAATTTCCAACAGGTGATTGACAAAGTATTTGTGTAGCTTTTTTCAGATTTTGGTCCCAGAAACTGATGATTCACTTACTTTTTTAGTCATTTTTGAGCAGGAAAAAAAAAGTTAAATTTGGATGAAACTGTGACCATGGGAAAAGATTTGACCTCAACAGCACCCCCCTGTGGCCATTTTGATGTTTCCATCTTATCCTTGAATATTGAACAGCCTGATTGACCTAATATTCCCAAATGTCTTTGTAATTATTACGTCAACCCTTCAGACTCTCTCTGATGAAGCAGCTGAGGTGATTTACCAGATGAGGAGAGCGACCAGCGTCACCAGCACCATCGAGGCCCAGACGAAGCCAGAGAGGAAGAAGAAGAAGAAGAAGAAAAGCGAGGAGGAGGTGGCCCTGGTGGGAGCGATGTGAAGACGTCAGTCCGTCCAGAACCGAGCTGAAACTGGACGGAGCTCATGTCATGGAAACTCGAACTTAAAGTTTAACGGATGATTCTTCAGTGTTAAGTTGGAGACTTTGTTGGTCTTTTCCACCAATGACGTCATCGACCACAAAAGCTCCCAGGATTAATAATATGTCCAACCTGGACTGGATGGGAATTGATTAAGTGATGGCCGACAGCCAAACACATCTGTATTATATTTATTCATATTTCTGTTTTATAGGAAATATAATTGATGAACATTTCTACTTGTTTCATGTCAAATAAACATCTTGTTTTGGTTATTTTTGTTTCTTACAGTCACTCCTGTTCCTTTGTTCCCTTTTTGCTCATTTATCAACATTTGAACTCTAAGTGAGATTCATTGTGTTTATGAATTTTCATGTCAGTATAATTTCCAGTTTGTTGTTAACCTGTATCTCACTGTCTGATGTTTGAGGAACATAACCACAGATTCACAGACGTCACTGCTGGAGCATTTTATTTTTGCATAAAGAAGAGAAGGAGAATGTTTTTGCCAGACGCGTCATCTACACACAATGGGCGA
Source organism: Caranx ignobilis (assembly GCA_021432705.1). Classification (NCBI taxonomy): domain Eukaryota; kingdom Metazoa; phylum Chordata; class Actinopteri; order Carangiformes; family Carangidae; genus Caranx; species Caranx ignobilis. The sequence continues at coordinate 1,395,968 of MU269989.1, forward strand.
CAGTGCAGAGGATGTGAAAATGAAACACAACATTTTTTTTGTGTGACAAGCTCTGTAAGTCGACCTCTGGTTTCAGCTCATTTGCATTTCTTGGCACAGACAGAGGGACGGTATTTGCCACAGTTCACGTCGTCCCAGCACTTGTGGTCTGTAAGTAACAACGACACATTTAGACTCTTATATATGTATATTATACACGGTTAAATATTATCGGCAGACAGTTGCAGCGTTTTACCTCCATAGTTCATCTGCAGGCAGTGCTCCCTCCACAAGAAGTTGTTGAATGTGCCACAGTGCTTGTAGTTGAAGGACGAGCCGTCACTCCACAGCCACTGCCCCGTCTGAGAAAATAGAGTCACTCAATGAGGCAATAAATCATGAATTAATTGCAATCAATACCAAATAACTCAATTATCTCAATGGATAAAATTTTAATGCAGCAAAAATGTGGGCTTCCCGTACGAGTTTTAACAGCTTATAAACAAGTTGTTATTTATAAATCTTTCATCTGAGTCGTATTGTGAAGTGTGATTGATGACCCGTCCCACCTCTTGGCAGTCAGATCCTCCAAGCCAGGTCTGCGGGAACCCTTTGGACGCCTTCAGGATCATCCGCTGAATCTTGCGGTACTGATTGGCGTTGTGCACAGATGCAAGGTTTGCGCCCATCGTCTGGCAGTTTTTCTGTCACGGAGGAAAAAAAGTGGAATTGTTGCAGAAACTTAACTATTGAAAAAACATTATTTGATGCATTAAAAAAAAACCTTACCTCTGCTCTACTCCAAGACATCTCATGTGACACGTAGCAGAAACAGCGACGTCCAATAATCTTCCAGCCATTAGGACAAGTCGATGTCCTCTTGACCAGGTCCATCATCACTGAATCTGTATCTGTGTAGAAAGAGAGGTGAACTCAGATCAGGTCTGTAGACACAAAACAGAAACCTGAAGCATCAGGGTCAACACTCACCTGTGGCTCTGGTCAGAACCATCGCGGCCCAGAGAAGCAAAGACAGAGCCAACATCTTCATGGTGAAGACGATGGATGACAAGTGGTGGTAAGGAAACAGATGAGTCTTTAACATCAAGAAAAGCAGAAGAGGTGGAGACAGAGGATTATCTTCTGTGTATATGGCCTTGACCTGGAACTCTTGTTATCTTCTCATCTATTACAAGAAAAACCACAGTGTTTGGAGAACGCCCTTGGTTGTCAGGCACAACCCTGAGCCCATGGTGGTTTATAACAAAATTCATGCTTGAAATTCATGGAGTCATATTAAAAAGGTAAATGTCAAACAAACACCAAAAATTAAACACGGGACAAAAAGGGACACAAAACACAAGACAGGAAGTGTTAGCTGAACCCAAACCCACTCTCTGTCCGAAACATTAAGGCACCTAATAGTCAATAGTCCCGTTTCCACTTCAGGAACATAGAGGTTATTATTTTATGGGGGCTGGGGACGAACTGCCCTCGAAGGACCATCTCCCAGAACTTTTATGGGGACCAAACGAGGTCCTGCCTCGGGGGAAGGTACTCAGAGCAGCCCTAAATAACGCCCAGGTGGGGCCTGAGGTTTACTCAGTGCTGATTCGGTATACTCAAAGCAGGATTGTGACACCAAAAGAAAGTGCAAAAAAAAAAAAAAAAAAAAAAGATTCCAAACAATTAGTTTCTTACCTAAAACAATTATTTTGGCTGTAAAACCTACACACTTCTTCAAACAGCTGTGCGAATTCAGATGAAAGGTCAGGGAGGGAGAGGGTACACAAGATATTGATCACATAACTCCAATATATAAGTTTGACTTGTGCCATAAATAATTTAGCTTTAATAAAAGTCACTTCTCCAAACAATTGCCACATTAAAAAAATTTGCAGCAGAAGATGAGATGAAGACACAACAACAACAACAACACTTCTCTTTTTTTTGTGGCAATTTCTGAGAAATTGCTGACGAATACTTTGCCACTGAACAATGGCATAAAGATGCTGCTAACATACAAATGACAAAAAAAGTACATCAGTCTTTTACATTAAGTTAGGTGCATTGGTTCAGATGGAATAAGATTTCTTTTTTTTTTTTTTTTTTAAATCAGAGATCACACGGATTAAAGGTTTTCCCAAAGTCTTGCTGTTGCTTGTTGACAGGCAGTTCAACAGTTCAACATCAAACAAGGTGAGTTCACAGGAAGGACACTAGTGAGAGGCCTAACTCTAACCCAAACCAGGAAACCGTCAGGTGAACGAGGAAAAGGAGTTAAAAGCTGGCAAAATTTCCGACAATCGAAACTCTGACGTGTCACAACAGGAAAAGCAAAGGTGTGTAAGTGCAAATAACATCAGTGACTAATGACCTATTTTTTGACATTGGACCCACTGTGTCACAGTAGTGTAAGATACACCCAGAAATATTACAGGTATGTAGTTGACATAGCAGTTGGGAGGTCATGTTCAAAGATGGGTGTGGTCTGACTGAGGAGACAGGATTGGAAAGGGGGCAGAGAAGGTCGCAGATGTATTATGGTGCCAGGCCATGTAGCAACCCTACCCCACCCCCACCACCACCAAAAACTTGAAGGTTAAATTTAGGAACCACTGGGTAGCGATTGTGCAACAGCTCTTATTGTGAGGCAAGAACATACAAGTGACAGTGCAGAATGTACAAGAGGAAGGAAAAGTACGGCTGGTACCACTGATCAGAGAGATAACAAGATATTTACAGTGAAGGGAACTTGTCTGAATTCACACCAGTGAACACACCAGTGTCTGTGTGTGTGTCATGTATATTAACAATTATATGTACATCCTCTGTATATAAAGACATAAGTATAAGTAACATATACAAGAGACAAAGAGTAAAATTTGTGCATATATAAAAAATACATGTATACACATTTTTCATATAGGCACACATTTTACATCCACACATATACACTGTATGTACACATATGTATACATATATACTCTATGTATACATATGTATATATATATACTCTATGTATACATATGTATATATATGTATATGTTATAGGATGTTGCAACTAGAGGATATACTATTTTCAGCATATACAGTATGTATGTATATATATATATATATATATATATATATACACACACACACACACACACACACACACAGTATATATATATATATATACATATATATACACATACACTGTATGTATACATATGTATACATACAGTATATATATATATATATATACGTATGTATACATACAGGATATGATGCTATCATCTCAAAAATCATCTGAAGAATACATCACCTGTTTCACATGACTCGTGTTGACTTGATTGACGCCCACGTTGAAAACGAGCTGTCTCCACTGTATTTGGATGTGCCACAGGTTGGAATAACTTAGGGACCGAATCATCAGCATGGTCCAGGAGGATGTTTTTCAACAACAGCCTAACATCCTGTTTGGGTACACACTGTCTGTGCGCCGGCTTATCTTGCTGTGGTGTTAGCGCATCATTAACCAAAAGGTATGAGAAACGTGAAAAATGTGAGATGACACTGGACCAAAAAACGTGTCGCAAACAGTTCAAAGAGAGATGACACAAAGGACAAACATGAGCACATTTCTTAGGACTCTATCAATCAAGAAGAGTCCTGGAAAAGACCAATGAGACGATAGGAGGAGATATATTTACTTTCTGTGCCATCACTCATTGTCAGTCACATGGTGAAGCTGCTGCTGTTAAAGCTCTCGTATGTAGACTAGAGCAAAGGAAGGAGATTGTTTTTCTAAAATCTTAAGCCAAAACAAACAATAAAAACAAAACAGAAAATCATTGTTTCTCTGTTCAGCTTCGTGATGGTTTCGAAGACTTGGTCTTTAGTGGAGCTATTTCTATATTTAGCATTAACAGCCATCAAGAAATCTAGTAATCACATCTTCTCTTCTACTGAAGTTAGCATGCTAACCAGCTAGCCCCAGCTAGCCCCAGCACACCAAAGGGTGTTTTATAACCTCTTGTGGTTATTAGCCTGATTTCACACATACACAAACAAGACTAAACCAAATAAGTTTTTATTTATTTATCTTTCTGGCTAGCTCGTCTCCAAAACATCCAGAGCCACTGAATGGCCACACAGAGCTGCTAGCTTGTTTGTTGACTCCTAGCATACAAACCAGTGCAGTGGGCGGTTGTTATCAGGAAGACCAGCTCTGGTTTCCAGATCTGTAAATCTGAAGTCCGATCTGTTTTTAATACTCAGAGACGGTAAAGTGTTGCCAGCTTCCTGGAATGGAAATAAGGAACAGCGTGGGCGATATTTTATTTCTTTGGGTTTAACATTTAGCATTATTTTCTTCAAAATTAAACAATATTTTGAGATAAATAACATGAAAAGTTTGTGTCATATACAGAGTTTTTATTCAGTTACTGTATGTGATAGTGTGCAGTGCTTATTGTTGCTGAAGAAAGTTAATAACTGTTCCTATGGTTACAGGAAACTGAGTTTGACTCATCCTGAGCAGAGAGAAACTCAAACAGAAATGTTGTTGATGTTGTTTTTGAAGTATAGGCTGTTGACCTACTCTCTCTCTCTCTCTCTCTCTCTCTCTCTGTGTCACTCTCCCACTGTAACCAGTCCTGCAGCATCCACAAACAGGTGAATGCTGCAGGACAGGTGAGTGGGCGTGGCTTAGGAGTGAAGGAAAATCACAGCCTTCACATACAAACCTTTAAATCTCAGAGCCTCGGAGTGTGACTGACTCAGACTTGACCTGTGGACAACCAGGACTCAGTGCGTCTACGTAACTGTGGAAGAGTTCACGTTCGTCTCTGGAGCTTTTTGGATGTAACTTTTGAAATCAGGAATAAAACGACGAGTCGCCTCACCTGCACTCAGGTATCTGCTTTTACATTTTACATTTTACATTTTTTACATTTTAAACACAAATCCTCACGCTTTCTCTCTTTCTTTTCTTGTTTCTTGATTGATCGCTTCTGTTTGACACAAACGCCCTGAACTTCGGAGTTAACAGCAGTAACAAAATGTGCTTTTCTGACCAAACTCCAATATGAAGTGTTTTTACAACCTGGAAACAAAACGCTGATCTTTGATTCAAAACATGCCTGATGTTTTATTCTGAAAGGTCCCTCAGGTTACACAAGGCTCTAATTGTTTATTTTATGGAGTCGTCAGCAGCGTCTCCTGCAGCTAATAATTCATTTGTTGTGTTTTTTAATGTCTTGGCTGTGACCCAACTTCCTCAAGGGTGAAGAAGCTCAGAGCACAAGTGCAAAATGTAATAATAGCATTGATCCGTTATCTAGAACGAAACTTGTTCTAACCTGTAATAAAAGACATTTGAGGCCAGACTCTTGGATCTGACTCAACAAACAGGACGTGATGTGAAAATGTCTATTAACTGACCTGTTCTGTTTGTTTAACAACGATCGTGTGGGTGTGAAGTTAGACAAAAGCTACTGATCCAACACGGCTACAGGATTTGTCACTGTTACATCACTCTGTCTGACTCACCTGTGAGTCTACAGTCCAGTTGCGGGTCGGGTAATTTCTGCTTTTTAAATTGGGTCAAGTCAGTTTTGAATAAGACACGTTTCAGATGGACCTCCTCCCATTTACATAAAGTCAGTGGTTTTGGGTTTTTACAGTGTTGAACAGTTCATGTGTGGAGAAGTCGTTGGTGCAAACAAACTTACACGTATTCAGTTCTAATTCTCAGTATATAGAAGCAACTTCACCTTCACCCAGTGGTTTGACCCACAGCAACAGATGGATGGATGGATATCATACTGTATCTTTGATCAGGTTTTAACAGGTGTTAAACGAACCACTTGTGCTTGTGAAATATGAGTTCAGTCCGGTTCCTTCAGTCATGTATGAGTGTAGTTTTTTTTATTTCAGGTGCTGCTGTTCGTTGTTCTGTTTTTTTTATAGTGTATTATAGTTGATGGCCTTTAGGTTTACTGTTAGCGTGTTAGCCCTGTAATAAACTGTCCTGGGTGTATCTTACCTGGGAATGTGTCCTCACCTGGGAATGTGTCCTGGATATGTGCCGTACGTGATGCCACGGTGCAGAATCCCGCCGCGCTTCATTCCTCCGTCGTCTAATCTGATCTGTGGCGACAGGGAAGAAAATATGTGTTTGTCTTATATAATGTGATCATCTGTCACCCAGATCTGCAGCACTTCATCTTCACTTTTCACCTACTTACTTCTCTGAGGTCACATGACACCTCCAGTGAAATCATACTGGCATTAAATGAATGGCTCCTGATGTGACAGGGTCACCTTCAGAGCGTCAACACGTCAATCAAGCTTCTGAGGTGACAAAGGTCAATGGTCAAACTAATGAAGCATCAGGATCAGGATCAACTGTGTTTGTTGATTTTGAACCTGTTGCATTAAAAACTCTCCAAGCGATAACTTCAGTTGAGTTCTGGTCAGTACCAGACTCGGTCATCAAGTTTCCTGATTCTGTATGTGAAAAGCATTATGGGATTCTGTAGCTTTGGTTCAGTTTCTCTTCTTCTAATCCTGTCATGGCTGAAACTGCTAGGGTTGAAGAACCCTCAACTTCTTCGGTCTGCAAGGAGGAGACAAAGGACAAAGTTTAATCTGTTGCCTGGAGACAAAATATGACGATCCGATCTTTAGCTGCTGAGATTTTTCTTTTGAATGAGTGGGCGAATGGATTTGGACGGATCAGTTAGTTCGATCGAAGGACGCAGCGGTAAACTGAATGTAGAAGACTGTGACTATAATGTCTTTATGTCTCTGTTCCTGCAGGATGTCCTTATATGGCAGCTTCCTGTCTGACGAGCAGTTCCAGTGCTCCATCTGTCTCGATGTATTCAACAACCCGTCGACGACGCCGTGTGGCCACAGCTTCTGCATGGGCTGCATCAATAGATACTGGGACGGGTCCAAGGTGTGTGTCCATCCTGTTCACTTCTTGTCCCTCGTTTCCTCCTTGTGTCCTCCCTCTCATCCTGGTCCAGCATCTGTTCCCTTGTTCCTCCAGGGATCATCCAGATCATGGACAGTGATGTTAGCTCTGTCGCTAATGCTAATGCATCCTCTCCTCCCACAGGTGTGCCAGTGTCCTCTGTGTAAGAAAACCTTCCAGAAGAAGCCGGACCTCCACATCAACCGGACGCTGCGAGAGATCACGGAGCAGTTCAGATCCATGAGAGGAGGGGGATTGGTGGGAGGGAGAGGAGAGGGGGCAGGGGAGGGGTAGGGGAGGGAGCATTACCAGATAATTTATTCAATGAGCTGAAGAAGAAGCTGCCTCAACCTCCACCAAAGCCTTGGATGACATCGTCCTTTGATGCTCAGTCCCAAGGTGAGACAGTTTATCTTTTATCATCAAACAAAAAGCTTCAAAAAAAGTCACATTGGGTCAGAGAGGAAAAGTAAAATCTTTCAGGATGTTACAAAACTCATCGTTACGAAATAACACGTGATTGAGTTTGGGTGACTTATTTGGCAAGTGACAAACGTATCAGTCAAATGTTCAGGTTGGAGAAAGACAGAGAGGATACTGAACGTGATCTGAACACGTCATTTATAAGAAAATACTTTTAAAAAAGTGAGCTCATGAATTCCACATATTTTCGTATGTATCGGCGAATCATCAATCAATCGGCAGCTGAATTGATTGATGGGTAATCAGACTTAAAAACATAGCTTATTTGGCGACGCAGCTGCCACCATCAGTAAGTGCCAATGTTACGTCTTCAAGACAGTCTGACGCAGAAGAACTCATGTTGATGTTTTAATGGTTTTGAATCCAGTGTCTTCAATTGTCTCCGAGCAACAACATCTTCAAATTTAAATACAAGCAAATTTGGACACTGATGTCCTACATCTCTAAAAGTCCAACGTCTTTCAAGTCTGGTTCTTGAACCATCAGAAAACAAGTTGAATGATTTCCTCCCCCCTCCTCCTTTGAAGGTAACTCTATCCTAGAGTTTCCTCCCTCCTCGGCCTCACTGGCGTCTTCGGTACCAAACGACAGTCCGATCGTGGCCCTGAACAACTCCCCCGGACCTCCACCACCTCCCCCTTCGTACTCCCGCTCCAATGGCCGGAGAAGATTCACCGTGAGCGGGGCGGCGAGCAGCCAGAGCCTCCCTCTGTGTGAGATCCACCAACGAGGAATCATGGTACAACACATGAAAACCTGCACCAGGAGCAGCTCCTGACCCGACTGTTGGACATGTGTTCATCGTGACTTTCTTTCTGTCTGTTTGTGTGTTTTCCGTCAGATTTACTGCAGGACCGACCGAGTGTGTGTTTGTCCTGATTGTGAAGCCCAGAGCCATCAGGGTCACGACACGGTGCCTGTGGAGGACGAGTGGATGGAGGCCAAGGTGAAGGAGGGAAAACAGAGTGTTTTAATGGGATGTGTCTGGAAGGAGATTTATGGCAGAACTGGGGTTCAAAAACAGAGAGTGTTTTTCTCCAAGAACAAACTATAAAACAGGAGAAGAAACTTCTTAATAAGCAGTTGTGTGTGTGTGTGTGTGTAGTCCCAGCTCAGTGTGTTGGAGCAGCAGATCCAGGAGATGATCAGACAGAGAATCAGGAAGGTGGAGGAGATCAGAACGTCAGTGGCTGAAGTGGAGGTAGGCCACTCTCTCTCTCTGTGGGAAAACCTGTAAATCCCCTTGTCATTCATTTATCAGTGCTTTACTTTTACTTCCTGATCTTCAGGTTTTACCTCAGTTTGATGGATGTGACTTAAATGTACAACTTCATGTTATTCCTGTATGTTTTCAGATGTTCTGAGGGCAACACGTTATGAGGGAAATCTCTCTGCAGCTGGTAAATATAAATAAAACTTCTCACACTTCCTCACCCAGAGGGCGGTGGAGCGGGAGACAGCGGGCAGCGTCGGCCTGTTCTTCTCTCTGGTGTCAGCCATCGAGCGCTCGCAGCGGAGCTGATCGAGGTGTTGGAGATGAGCCGGAGGGCGGCGGCACATCAGGCTGATGTCATGATACGACAACTGGAGCTGGAAGTGGAGGAGCTGCGGAGGAGAGGATGCGCCCTGGCTGAACTTGCCCAATCAGACGACCACAACCACTGTCTGAAGGTCAGGGGGAACCTCAAAGTTCAGGTCAATGATCCACAGGTGGTGTCTGGGTCACTTGACGCAAATTTTTGTTTATTTCCATCTGTCGTGCAGACGTTCCCTGTCCTGTCCAGCCCCCCACCTGCAAGAGACTGGTCAGGGGTGTCCGTGAACTCTGACCTGGGGACAGGAACCATTTACAGGTCTCTGGCTTCTCTGGTGGAGCGTTTCCAGGGAGAGCTGAAGAACATTGCAGAGACAGGTGAGCAACGAGTCCTGGGTCTGTAGAGAAAAGATGTCTGAGACTTCTGACACTGCAGATGTCAACAACAGATGAGGTGCAGGTTTGGCGCCATCTAGTGGTCGAGCTCATTAACTGCACCAAAGGTTTCTCATCATGATCATGTTCATTTATTCCAGAATTACTTAAACTTTCAGTCGTACTTCTGAGGTTTTGTTTCCATTGTTTGGACTTTTTGAGGCTCCGCCCACATTTTGTCTTGTTCTTACCCAGGTTTTCCCGCCTTAGCACTGGAGCCCAGTCCCGTCCAACCACTGCCCAGTGAGTGTTCACACCTAGTACAACAGGCCACACACACACCTGCCATCCACCTTATATTTTCTGACAATCGAGGTCCAGGTCCAGACACAAGAGTCACTTTAAAATCACTTCATCACATATTAATAGATATTAATGAGACGTGTCTTTGTGTGCAGGGATGAGGAGGGTGCAGGAGTACGCAGGTATGTTACTGAATAAATAAATGAATCCATCACCATGGAAACACACGTTATATTCAGGTATGTGACTGAAGGAGAATCTGCGTTTTCTTCACCACAGTGGACGTGACTCTGGATTGTAACACAGCTCATCCCCGACTGGTTCTGTCTGAAGACTTGAGGAGTGTGAGATGCTTCATAACTCATCATAACACCCATTAACTAATGATTCACTTGTAGTGGGACCTTTTTGTGTGTGTGTGTGTGTGTGTGTGTGTGTGTGTATCAACCACATGGGGGCGCTGTGCAATCAGAATTAACTCATGTTTGACTCTCATTGAAGTTGAGCATCCACATCACACCTGTGTCTCTAACCTTGTACAGGTGAGGTGTGGGGACCGACACCAGATGCTCCCAGACCACCCAGACAGGTTCGACCGGGTCGTCTGTGTCCTGGGGAGGGAGGCCATCTCCTCTGGGAGACACTACTGGGAGGTGAGACCGTCTCGACGAATCAGTCGCTCCAGAAAATGATCCGACCTGAATTTTAGATAAATATGAAATCAGTGTAGAAGCTGCAAAGATACCAGGAGAAAACTGTATTTTGATTTCTACCTTCTACTTTCTGTGGAGGTGGAGGTCGGGGGGAAGACAGACTGGGATCTGGGGGTGGCCCGACAATCAATCAACAGGAAGGGGAAGATTGATGTGACGCCCGCCAATGGATACTGGTTCCTCAGCCTCAGAAACAAGTGAGTTGTCATCAGTTAATGTCCCAAAAACAGTTGATTGGTGGATGAGCTACCAGGAGAAAAGAGATCGAAGGATTCAGATTTCTCAAATCTAGTAAAATACATGTATTCCAGTTTCACTTTCCTCTTCTTCTTCTATTTAAGTCATAATTTTTACTTTCACCTCAGGAACAAGTACGCATTTCGCACCGAACCCTCCACAGACGTCCATCTGAGTCTCTGTCCAAATAAAATCGGTGTATTTGTGGACTTTGAGAAAGGACAGGTGCAGTATGGGAAAATACATTTAAAAAAAAAAAGTTTACACTATAAAAAACCATGTGGTCACAACTCACTCATCTCTTCTCTCCACAGGTGTCGTTCTACAATGTCGACGCTAAAATCCACATCTACACGTTCAACGACACGTTCACTGAATGCATCCTCCCGTTCTTCAGCCCGTGCACTAATAAATCAGGGAAGAACGACGGACCACTCATCATCACACCTGTAAATACGATAGAGTGACAACAACACCTGGAAGTTTTACACTAACATCTGCGCTCTGAGAGTCCCTGTAAAAAGAAAAATAATCCTCCTGACAGATGTTGGCATCTGACTGTGAATAGTTTATATTATATAAACATAGCATCTTAGACAATTCACTGATCATTTAATAAAGCTAACATGTTTTGTGATAATCTGTGTCGACGATCATATTTGAGCATAAATATGTGTTTATTATCACAGAACTGTGATTTAGAGGAACAGTATCACTTCTGATGTCTTGTTGACAGTTTGACGAGAAGATTGACACCTTACACTCATATGTTGACATTTAATATGAAGCTGATGTCAGAGGACGGTTAGCTTAGCTTAGCATAACAACTGTGAGCAGAAGATGTTTATAGGTGATGCCTTTTCCTCTTGTTTCCAGTTCTTTTGCTGATGTAACCATCTACACCTTTAAAGATAATTTAGTGCACTGACGCAGAACAGAAGTTCAACATGAAGAGATCGGCTTTAAGTTACTGAGTTATACACAGATATGTAACATCCAGTACAGTAAACACATGCTACAACATTAATAAAGGAAAAATAGATAACATAAAATAAAACAATAATGTCTTACCTGTCTCATTTACATCGACTGTTTAAGATGATGTGATGTGATGATTGAGAATTCCCTGGACGATGTTGACGATTGATGACGACGGACAACATGGCAGACGTGACGACGATGGCTTCACTTCTAAGAGAAGATATCTACAAAACCGGGAAACACGACATGCGGGAGAATCTCTCCTCACAGGTTGTCATTAATGATCACAAACATCCATTATGTAAAATATTTTTCCTTTCAACACGTGCTACAACCACAACTCAGTTTATCTCAAGGTACTAGAGAGTAGTTACACAAGGTCTTCATTATTTTATTGTATTTATATTATGACTGTTACTGTTATTAATGTTGTGGTCATCTATCTGGTCATCTATCTTTACACCACTGTTCAGTTCTGTTTTCTGTAGTTCCATAGTTTGGACACCAGGGGGCAGGTTTGTTACATCTGTGAAGAAACACACTGAGGTTCCCTGCTGCTGTTCAGGCTCCACACCACAAACACTTGCTTTTTTAATGTTTGCAATGAGCTCTCCTTCATTACTTCATTGTGTTTATGTAAAAAGATGAGTCCAAAGAGAGAGATAATATCTGCAGAGAAAAGATGGTTCAACAGACGCCAGTTTGGTTTTCAGCACCGTGACCTCTGACACACACACTTTGCTTTGTGTTGAGAAATGTAAATAATCTCTTATTTCAGCAACCGGACGGTGCCGTCACGCTGATGAAGCTCCGACAGGTTTTTCATGTTGTATACAATGGTAGTTTTATGTCTTTCAAACAAAGACAATGGGTAACGTGATTGATCGCATTAGTGCCACCAATGCACCAACGCCACGTCTCAACTCCAGCAGCAGCTGGAAAAACCGGTGACGGTGAACGTAGCTTCAGACGTGTAGTTTCACTGAGTTCAAAGTCGTTTCCAGCTGTAAAATGTTTTCAGGTCTAAATCAATAATGATACAAGGGTCACATGACCAGAGATGTTTAGTTTCCAGTTGCAGTATGAGAAGAGAGCATTATGCAAATATCTTTACAGTTCATTTACAACATCTGTACTTGTGTTTGTTTCTGGTTGTTTTGTTATTTCTCTACTTTAAACTGTTTTTCTTTCGTCTTCCACCTCATTTCTATCAAAACTTTCTACTCAGCTTTGATCAACTGCAAACAAATACTATTTTCATTTTTAGTGTTCATCTATACGCTGTGCTACATGTCACACCTTGATACTGACAAGACACTTTCATGCAAACAGCCACTGTCTTTGCGCATGTGCACATGTACAAACAGCAACAGGAGAGAAGAAACTCCTCAATCTCAGAGGAAACACACTTTAAAACCCCGCCCACTCTCTGCACGAGAAAAATGGGGGAGGAAACTTAAACTACGCCAACAATGACTCCGATGACACATTAAACATCTGTATTTTTCCTCTATTTTCTATATATTCTTCCTATTTCTCAGCTTTTACAAAGTTTTATATAAGCATATATTTCTCTTTTTCACTTTCCTCACTATCTTCACACAAAGTTTTCACCTGACTGTTAAAACACGTTTTCTCTGAGTGTGATGTTGTTCCGCTACTTCAATAACACACATTTCACTGGCCTGCAGGCTTTTATTAAGCAGGAATGTGACAGAGCTGCTGTTAATGACATACGTGAAGTTCATATCCTGAGGGTGAAGTTAAACAGACTGCGGTTCCAGCGTATACACAACGATCTGGTGGGACAACTCTCTCACCAACTTATATTTACTCAACAGATTCACTAATGTTTGAGAGACAGGCGGCTCGTCGACACTTCCTGTTTGGCTCAGCTTCTGCTGTGATTCACCACAGCTCTCTACGTCCCTGCTGGATCCAGGCTTTGCTGAATTCTTTGATCACAATCACTGGACGAACCAGTTTAATCATTTCCCTCCAGGACGAAGCCTTTGCAGCCGAGTCCGAACAGCAGCTTGAGTCAGGACTCGGAGCTGGAGGCTGTTCCCTTTTCTCTCCAGCCTGATTTGAAAATAGTCAAATCATCAACAGCCAAATGAGCCAGAGAGGGCGAGACAATCGAGGTGTTGTTGTTGACTTAAAGCTCTGTTTAACACCTGGCTGTGACTGGTTCGTAGGTGTGGGGCCAGTTTTTACTTGAGCACGAGCAGCAGATCATGATTTTTCTGCTCGTGTTGCATGACACACAATAGTCTCAGACTCAACTCAGCTGTTGCGAAGGAACACACGATCATTTTCCTGCCCCAACTTGACACTTGACACATCACCTCAGAGCAGAGTGAGGGACACTAACAAACCAGCTGTGAATCATGTCACCAACCGTTCAACGTGTAATCTACTTCCCAGGAATCTGACCTCTGGTGACCTTTACATGTCGCTGACCTCACTGCTGCCTTTTCCCACTTTTTGTCCCGTTTCTCTGAATCACTAGTTTAATGACATACAGATGTGCATAGTTTGGCTGGTTGTGGTTTATATGTTGTCATTGGTGTTTGTGATATAACTCGTTGGGTGGTGCTGCGGTTGGTTTCAGAGCGGTGGTGGTGGAGTTGGGCTCCTCATGAGTTTGTGCACAGTTGTAATTAGCTGATCTTTTGTTTTGCACATGTTTTGGAAAACGAGCGTTAATGAATTCTGTTCATGTCAGAAACTCCACAGTTTGATGTTTCAGACTTTAAATCTTCAGAATTAGTAAAATTCACTGAAAATTATTCACACGACAAAAATCACTTGTGACACTTTGATATTATTGAGAATGAATGAAATAAAAACTACAAGTAAACATTTCTACAGACAAACAAACAATCATCCGAGCTTCATGTAGGAAGAAACAAAAACATATTATTCCATTATTGCCATTCACTGATCAATAAATACTTAACTCTCTGGAAAACAGAAATCACCTGAGCACCAGGTCGTCAACCCAACCCAACAACCAGCAACTGTAACCTGACACCAGTAACATCCCAGTTATGGAGCAACAGCAGAAAACACTCAAACCACACTGATATCTGTCCGTAGGATAAGCTGCAGCTAGCTCCAGTTAGCTTAGCAGTCTGGAAACACAGGGGGAAGTAATTAGCATGTAGCATGCTAACCAATGACAGTTGGAACAAAACAGGAAGTGTAAAAATATCAAAGATAGTCCAGTCCAGTCTGATGCTAAACAAACTGGAGCTAGCTCCTTTAGCTGAGCATCAAAACTGGAGTCAGAAGCCGAGATAGCATGTAGCATGCTAATTGATGACAAGATGGAACAAAACAGGACGTGTACAAACATCAAAGTCAGCCTCTATCCTCTCTGGTTCCAGTGTAACATGCTAAGCTAACGGCTGCTACATGTAGCATCACATTTAGCATACAGACGTGTGATTGGCATCAATCTGCTGATCACAGCAGTCACTTAGTGCTTAAAATGTCAAACTACTTCGGTAAACAACCCAGGCCTCTGCAGGACAGACAACACTCCTCTGTTTGGTTTAAAATCGCCCCCCCCCCCATAAAAACCAAGGCATCTTTAAACATTTAAAAGCTGCATATTCAATAATCATTCACTGAACAGGCACCTTTGTTCCTGCAGGAAATTAACTTTTACACTTGTTCAGGGACAAGAAAAGGACGTGACGTCCTGCAGCCGAGAAATAAAAAGGAAACATTTGATTAATCAAAATCTAAAACTATATAATCTCATGATATTTTAACATTTTAACACGAGCCTGGTCCAATAACCCGTGTTATCAATAACCCATGTTATCAATGACCTGTGGTATCAATGACCTGTGGTATCAATGACCTGTGTTTTAAACCTTTGGGATCAGAAGTTGTTGCGGTCGATTCGATCCTGCTTCATCTGAGACTTTGCCTTCTGTTTCTGGAGCAGGATGTGCTCGGCAAACTCCCGGACCGCGCCCATCCCCCCGACTTTGTGGCAGGTGTACTTGGCGGCGTTGATGGCGACGACCGGGGCGTCTCCGGGTACGGCGCTCAAACCCGCCAGGTTCAGACAGTTCACATCTGGTTTGTCGTTACCTGAGGAGACGAGAGGACGTGATGGAGACATTGGCATCAGTAGGTCAGGGGTGGAGGGTGGCGTTACAGTGGGGGTGGGGGGGTACTTTACCCATGTACGCCACGTCCTTCCACTCCAGCTTCCTCCGCTGCACCACCGGTTCAGGTCGTCCAGAGGCTCGTCCCCCACCTCCACCACTTCACAGCCCGTCCTCTTGGCCAGTTTCTCCGCTAAGCCCTTAGTGACGGGGTCGTCTTTGGACGTCAACAGCACCACCTGATGGACGGGGAGACAGACGGTTGCCGTGAGTGACGAGGACGGGACGTGAGCCCGTTTCTGTTTTGGAGAACAGGTGGAGAAGTCAAACCTCCACTTCCTCCTTCTGCAGCATCCTGATGGCCGTGATGTCTCTGGTGTTGATGGACAGCATGTCCTCGCCTGATGCCGACAGGAAGACACGCCCATCCGTCAAACACCCGCACACGTTGCACACCATCAGTCGCACCACTTCCTGCATGAGGGGGCCGAAGTACCCGTACCTGAGGGAGGACGCACGCCATGTTTCAACAACATTTACATTTATGTCTGTGACTGAAGTTAAAAGTCGCCAGCACGTCATTGATGGACACCTGTTGACCCCAGCTGTGCTGATCCAGGTCCAGATGCTGCACATGTGGACATGTGTCTCACCTGAGGACCCTCTGCTCAGCCACAGGCCAGTCGATGTCCACGTCGATGTCCACGCTGTACTCTGGCAGCATCTCGTAGTAGCTGATCTTCTTCCCCTGCAGACAGAAACAACAGTCAACTCTCTGGACCAGGTGTTGGACAGATGTTAGAGGACCAGATGTTGCTGGTCCCCGGTCGTCCTGGTACCTACCTGCATGCGGCCGTGGTTGACAACCAGGTCTCTGGTGGCGAAGTAAAAGGAGCCGTTCTCACACAGCTCTCCGTCCCAGTCCTGCCGCCGCGGCCGCCGGAGCGGGTCCAGGTTGAAGGGTTTGGTGTGTTCAGAGGCTGCAGGAGAAGTCACAACACCAAATGATGACAGTACGGTGGCCCTGAGGGATCAACTCACTGCAGCTTAGAAAAAGATCTACTACAAATTCAAAGCGAGGGACCAGAGATCACTATCATTTTACACGAGTACTCATTAACTCTGGAAACACGTTGCATTCACTGACCTTCAAAAAAAAACGTACGATATAAAAATCGATTTGAAAACAAAGGCTTTTTGTCTTTGAAGTTTTTCCAGTTATAAAATCTGTGTTGAACTTTCACAGTGTGAACGACGGCGGCGAGCGGTGCCTTGTTTCCTTTTACCAGTTCCAGACACAAACCGGTTTGTTCCTTTTTTTTTTTTTTCACCTGACTGATCACCTGACAACACCTGCTGCTTCTGCTTCTGTAACCGTGGCAACGGAAACAGAGCCAAGACCTGTTCTGCTGCATTCACGGGGCGTTGGAGGGACGACGGTCACACATGAGCTGCTCTGGACGTTCACACCAGGAAACGTGCCTTAATATTATGGGATGTCACCGAGACCTGACTTCAAACCTCAAGGTTTTTAGATTCAGATTTATATTCTCTGACTCCAGGTTGTAAAGAGTTCTTCTTTCCCTTCTTTATGTTTGACCTGTGGACTCACATCCCTTCTTGACCTCCTGCCACCTGAACTGGTGTCTGCGGACGACGGAGAAGACCGAGTCGTAGTCCTGCTCCAGGATCATGTCCAGAGCCTCCCTGATGTGGTACGGGTGGAGACACGGGGACGTGGCCTGGATGTGACAGATCACATCAACCTCTGTGGGGAAAACAAACAGCTTTTAAAACAACAAAAAAAAAGAGCTGAGTCATGTTAACGCCCTGGGACACCTGACTTCACTTCACCGCACTCACCTGGGTTCAGCCTCACAAACTCCTGGATGGTCTCCAGAGACGAGGACGAGTCTTTGGAGACCTCGGGGCTCCTGCGGTGGACCTTGGCCCCCCAGGTCTTGGCCACCTTCTCGATCTCGTCGTGGTCGGTCGACACCCAGATGCTACGGAGAAGATTCAGCCGTCATCATCAGTCACATGGTTTTTTCCTCCGACCTCATTCATTTAACTCTGAAATCCATCGTTTCACTCACAGCGTTTAAAGTGTGGAAGAAAAGTTTCACAGTGAGTTTACGCAGGTGAAGGAAGTGAACATCATCACCACACCTGGATGTTACTATAACGATCAGAGAGGAGCTCCTCGCTGCCTCAGGTCCTACAGAGACGTCACTTCATTTGTCCAAGATCAATGAAGATGATCAATATAACTATTAAAGCACAAACCTGGATGTGATGAAGTGAATAAAGTTGCACTGATGTAAAAAGAATCAAACCTCGTGGATCAGACACTCAGAGTCACACACCCAGACCTCACAGTCAGATGTTCCCCGAAGATTTCAATGGCTTCCTCTGTGACCTTTGACCCCGCCCCCCACTGAGTTTGGAGCAAATCTCCCCAGAGGCAGTAAAATAGACACAGAGACTCTGTAATGAGCTCCAATCAGCTCCAGTGGTTTTCTGATCAGATGGTTCACACTGACGAGGCTGGAAAAACCTCTGGATCACAGACAAGCGCATCGAAAGGAAGCGAGCGTATCGATCACATTGATTATTGATCTATCTACCTGTCGAACCGGTCGCAGTTGGCGGCGGCCCTCAGCACCCAGCCGATGAGCGGCACCCCCGCCAGCATCTTGATGTTTTTCAGCGGGATGCCTTTGCTGCCCCCCCGGGCCAGGATCAACGCGGCGACGTGTCGGCGCTGCTGCTGCTTCGGGGCGGACAGCGCTCCGTCCTGCTCCCCGTTATCGGCCTGGAGGCCTCGCTTCCTGCTGGCCATGGCTGACGGCTCGACGGAAGCCTCTCACCGGGGTCTGAACGCACGGACTCCGTGTGGAACCGGGGACCGGCTGGTTCCTCCTCTGCGGGCGGGCGTCGGTATAACGGTGAGGCCGAGCGGCTCTATTTATAAGAGCCGATTCCGGTCCTCCTCTTCACTGGGGCTCAAAGAGGGTCGAGCACTGATGCCCGGGGCTCACTACCGCCACCTGTGGGTCCAAAAAATAAGAAGAAAGAGAGAAAAGCGACATAAGAAATAAAAAAGAAAGAAATTTCTGCAAAAATAAAATTGAAACAGAGGTTTTTTTTTATTCTTAAACAAGTGTTTACATTAAAATAAAATGACGTCACAAAAGATGAGACATCACAACAACCTTTCTTTGTTCCTTTGTGTTTGACCGGTCAACAGCGCCTCCTGCTGGATGTTCACAGCAACTGCGCTGCTTTCTACAGTGACAGACCATGAGCCACTGTCATGCTGCACTTGTTGGGTAAAAGTGTTTCCATGTGATGTGAGGTCTCACACGCCTCCACACTCCTTCGTCCTGACGCTTCAGAAACTGTCCAGACAGGACTGAACTTGACTTCACTGTCTCTCCAGCTTTTAGAGCAGGTGTGGGAACCTGGTCCACAGAGGGCCGGTGTGTGTGTGTGTGTGTGTGTGCAGGCTTTTGCTCCAGCCAACGCATTTGACCAATCAGCTGTCTGAAGACTGAGATCAGCTGACTGAATGAGTCCAGTCTGCTGCTGCTTGGTTGGAAAGAAAGCCTGCAGCCACACACACACACATACACACGTCCTCTGTGGAGTAGGCTCCCCATGCCGGCTGTGTTGTTCCACACTGACTCACTGAATGACTGGTTGTTCCCTGTCGAGATCATCATCCAGCAGAACACGGATCCGTATGTTGTCGTCCCTCCTTGTAGTGTTACCAGGGTAAAAGCGTCCCTGGGTGGGCTCGAACCACCAACCTTTCGGTTAACAGCCGAACGCGCTAACCGATTGCGCCACAGAGACGTGTCTGAGCTGCTCCATCCTGACACACCTCACGCCTACTGATCAGTGATGATGTCTCTACACGTCGTCTGACGTCACGCTGACACATAAGGTCCTGAGTCAGGACTCTGAGTCTGATGGTGGATGAGACGGAGGCCTCACTGCACTGACTCTGCTGTTAGACTTTGATGTATCTGAGAGTTATTGATACATTCAGTTCTCAGGTTATTACTTTCTGAACTTCCTGATCAATAATGATCAGGTATCTCCAGAATGACTGGATTTTAATGTCTGTGTCTCAGTGATCCAGGTCGTGGTAGTCGTTAAGTGCTGAAGTTGAAGGCCGTAGCACTTCTGTTCAGTTCCTGAAAGAAATGGAAAGTGATGAAGAACTGAAAAGAAGTCCAGCAGCTTTCAACTTCAGCTCTTAACAACTAGTATGCTGGTGACTGGGGAATACTTGATCCTAGGTCAGATTGACTCATACCTCGCCCCCCGCCCCACCCTAAACAAGCTGTGTAGTCAGTGGCAGGTCTGTGGACATGCGCAGCTCCATTACACCAGGACTGTCATTTCTGATCTTCTACCATGGCACGAGAGAGTGAAGGTACAGTCTAAACACAGAGCTCATGTAGTTGCTGTGGTTGTTGATGTTGTTGTGTTCATCCTGGGTTTGTTTTGATGATCTAGAACACTAACGCTGGTGATTTTCACCATGTTACCATGTATTGTCACATGATTATTATTATTATTATTATATCGGGTAAAAGAAAAAATACTATACTACTAATATAATAATATGTTAGTAAGTTACTAATTGTGATGTTTGTGTTCTGAGGTTATTACAGTTCACACACACACAGCTGCAGCTTAATGTCAGAATATAACACCTATAAATAACCATGTGTGTCTCTTAAAGGGCCGGGACAGACATTTATTTTTGACTGTCTGTCTTTCTAAGGACCAAAAACCACAGTAAATTACACTAAGCTGTTGTTAAACACAAATAACTAGATAAACCTGACATTTCAAATGGAGTGATAAACATTTATAATACAGTTTGTCCTTTTACTGCTCGTACACACATTCATCCACTGAGCTCTGCTCTAGTCTTGTATTTTGTTTTAACCAGTTGGCGCCACCTTGTGACTGAATATGTTTCTGCACGACACTGTAAAGGTAGTAGCATGGTCCTGACTGGATGAAGTCAGTGTAGATGTTGTTGTTGACGTGTGTGTGTGTGTGTGTGTGTGTGTGTGTGTGTGTCCTGTCACAGGGAGGAGATGATGTGCTGCTGCTTCCTGCTGCTCCTCACACTGACCTCCTGTGTCTGTGGTGAGTTTCCTCCTTCACTTTATTCTCTACAAACTGATACAAGTCCTCAGTTAGTCTGCTCCTCACTTTCCCTCTGTCTCCTCAGAACCAACATTTGTAGTGAAGGTGACACAGAGCTCCTATCAGGCAGAGGAGAACCACAACATCACACTGGACTGGACCTTCACCACCAACACTCAGGGGTCATTGGACTCCCTCATTGTCTTCTGTGAGCTGTTCACTGATGATCACAAGGAACCAAAAGTCCTGTATCATCTACATGAAGGTGTCGAGGCCCCAGAGTCTCAGAATAAACAGTTTTCAGGATGAGTCCAGTGTGACAGAGACGTCCTCAGAGAAGGATGAGTCAGACTTCATGTGTCCAGACTCAGGACTGAGGACTCAGGACTGTACCTGTGTGAGGTTCTCAATGAATATGGGGGGGGCTCTGATGAATGTCACCTGAGCGTCACAGGTGAGTTGATTCAGTAGAGTCAGTAGAGTCAGTAGAGTCAGTAGAGTCAGTCAGTAGAGTCAGTAGAGTCAGTAGAAGTCAGTAGAGTCAGTAGAAGTCAGTAGAGTCAGTAGAGTCAGCAGAGTCAGTAGAAGCTCTGTTGATGGAGGCTCATCAGTGTTGTACAGACTCTGCTGCTGAACTAGACCTGATGGAGTTTGTCTGCTCAGCTCTATGTTATTGACTAAGACTGTCATTAATGGTTTTTACAGCAGCTGTTGATGAACCAGGACCAGAGAGACCAGGACCAGAGACACCAGGACCAGAGACACCGGGACCAGAGAGACCAGGACCACAGAGATCAGGACCAGAGAAACGACCAGAGGATTGGGGAATGGTCACAGTCTATGCTGCAGTGGCAGCAGCAGTTGTAATAATAATAATATAGTAAGTAGTCGTTGTCAGTTTGCTCAGTTATTTCATGTACTGTCACAGAATCATAAAGAGTTGAAACACCCGCTTGGCTGCAGGACTCAGATGGTCTGAGAACCAGTGACTCACAGTAACTAGCAAAAGAAACCTTGTTGTCAGCAGCAGACCAGACAAGCGCTGGTTCGACCCTCTGCACATCCACTCAGCGCGGACGTGATTTCCTGTCCACAGTTTGGCCACATGCTGGTTTAGCCGCTACCAAAACAACCAGCCAGTCACCGCGGACCTCGTTTCAACAATTAAAGATACGAACTTCATAGTAAATAAACCCACGTCTCCACTGCTCGATGCTGTGCTCGTTCATGTCGATGGTGTTTTAATGTTTTTTGTTATACAGGTGCTGTGCTGCGCGATCGATAGACAGACGTAGAGTTTTCTCTCCGTGAGCCGACGCTCTTTTGACATGAAGAGAACTGCACACCCCACAATGCAGCAGTGCTTCCGGACAGAATAAAGGCTGAATGACGGAAAACTGAACACAGTCACAACAACAACAACAACAACAGAGCGCGGCAGAGAAGAAGCAGTGAAGAGTGAGCTACAAAAGAAAGAAAGAAATGATGATCCGTCGGTGAAACTCGCAGGACGTGTTGGGAGTCAGAAATATCACAGAAGTTCATGAGAGTGGAGTGTGACGCTGCCAACAGCTTGTATGCCGCTTGCAAATCTTGTTATGTCCTGGTCACATATAACAGTGAGTTCGGGACAAGTGGTCTCCAAAGACCCACGTGTTGAGCAAATGCCGCTGATGAAATGACTTCATTTGTTAAATGTAAGTCACCTGTCGGTGTCAAGTCCCGCTTGACAAACAAAATAAGCTTCATGTGCAGTCAACATATGAGATCTGCTTTCGTATCTATGTTTACACCCAACTCTGAGGTGTGTGAAATGTGAGCTGTGGAGGTAATGCCTTTATTTGCAGTTAATCCTAATTTTCTGGACGGTGTTTTCTTGCAAATATCAACTGTGAATGTAGAACCTGTTTTGTTTTTTTACTGTCAGATTTGTTTTTCTGTTGCGCCACATCTTTTGAATTAAAACTGCATGAAACAGTAAAAAGATGTAATGAGAAAACAAAATCCATTTCTTCTAATGACTACCTTATTAAACAAACAAACCAACCAACGGGAGTGGGAGACATTCTACCAGGAGTGGGACGGGATAAGGCCATTGGTGTCCATGGCTGAGTCTGTTCATTGCTATGGCTTGATCGGCGTGGTTGTAGTGTACCGCCGCCACCGGGCCCGCCCCTCGCTTCCTGGTCAGAAGCACTGTGTGTCCGTGCTGTGCTATGTGTGTGGGCCGAGTGGCGTTCATTCAGAGTGTCTGGGCTGAGCCCGCTGCCGTATAGCTACGCCGCCACCGGGCCCGCCCCTCGCTTCCTGGTCAGAAGCACTGTGTGTCCGTGCTGTGCTATGTGTGTGGGCCGAGTGGCGTTCATTCAGAGTGTCTGGGCTGAGCCCGCTGCCGTATAGCTACGCCGCCACCGGGCCCGCCCCTCGCTTCCTGGTCAGAAGCACTGTGTGTCCGTGCTGTGCTATGTGTGTGGGCCGAGTGGCGTTCATTCAGAGTGTCTGGGCTGAGCCCGCTGCCGTATAGCTACGCCGCCACCGGGCCCGCCCCTCGCTTCCTGGTCAGAAGCACTGTGTGTCCGTGCTGTGCTATGTGTGTGGGCCGAGTGGCGTTCATTCAGAGTGTCTGGGCTGAGCCCGCTGCCGTATAGCTACGCCGCCACCGGGCCCGCCCCTCGCTTCCTGGTCAGAAGCACTGTGTGTCCGTGCTGTGCTATGTGTGTGGGCCGAGTGGCGTTCATTCAGAGTGTCTGGGCTGAGCCCGCTGCCGTATAGCTACGCCGCCACCGGGCCCGCCCCTCGCTTCCTGGTCAGAAGCACTGTGTGTCCGTGCTGTGCTATGTGTGTGGGCCGAGTGGCGTTCATTCAGAGTGTCTGGGCTGAGCCCGCTGCCGTATAGCTACGCCGCCACCGGGCCCGCCCCTCGCTTCCTGGTCAGAAGCACTGTGTGTCCGTGCTGTGCTATGTGTGTGGGCCGAGTGGCGTTCATTCAGAGTGTCTGGGCTGAGCCCGCTGCCGTATAGCTACGCCGCCACCGGGCCCGCCCCTCGCTTCCTGGTCAGAAGCACTGTGTGTCCGTGCTGTGCTATGTGTGTGGGCCGAGTGGCGTTCATTCAGAGTGTCTGGGCTGAGCCCGCTGCCGTATAGCTACGCCGCCACCGGGCCCGCCCCTCGCTTCCTGGTCAGAAGCACTGTGTGTCCGTGCTGTGCTATGTGTGTGGGCCGAGTGGCGTTCATTCAGAGTGTCTGGGCTGAGCCCGCTGCCGTATAGCTACGCCGCCACCGGGCCCGCCCCTCGCTTCCTGGTCAGAAGCACTGTGTGTCCGTGCTGTGCTATGTGTGTGGGCCGAGTGGCGTTCATTCAGAGTGTCTGGGCTGAGCCCGCTGCCGTATAGCTACGCCGCCACCGGGCCCGCCCCTCGCTTCCTGGTCAGAAGCACTGTGTGTCCGTGCTGTGCTATGTGTGTGGGCCGAGTGGCGTTCATTCAGAGTGTCTGGGCTGAGCCCGCTGCCGTATAGCTACGCCGCCACCGGGCCCGCCCCTCGCTTCCTGGTCAGAAGCACTGTGTGTCCGTGCTGTGCTATGTGTGTGGGCCGAGTGGCGTTCATTCAGAGTGTCTGGGCTGAGCCCGCTGCCGTATAGCTACGCCGCCACCGGGCCCGCCCCTCGCTTCCTGGTCAGAAGCACTGTGTGTCCGTGCTGTGCTATGTGTGTGGGCCGAGTGGCGTTCATTCAGAGTGTCTGGGCTGAGCCCGCTGCCGTATAGCTACGCCGCCACCGGGCCCGCCCCTCGCTTCCTGGTCAGAAGCACTGTGTGTCCGTGCTGTGCTATGTGTGTGGGCCGAGTGGCGTTCATTCAGAGTGTCTGGGCTGAGCCCGCTGCCGTATAGCTACGCCGCCACCGGGCCCGCCCCTCGCTTCCTGGTCAGAAGCACTGTGTGTCCGTGCTGTGCTATGTGTGTGGGCCGAGTGGCGTTCATTCAGAGTGTCTGGGCTGAGCCCGCTGCCGTATAGCTACGCCGCCACCGGGCCCGCCCCTCGCTTCCTGGTCAGAAGCACTGTGTGTCCGTGCTGTGCTATGTGTGTGGGCCGAGTGGCGTTCATTCAGAGTGTCTGGGCTGAGCCCGCTGCCGTATAGCTACGCCGCCACCGGGCCCGCCCCTCGCTTCCTGGTCAGAAGCACTGTGTGTCCGTGCTGTGCTATGTGTGTGGGCCGAGTGGCGTTCATTCAGAGTGTCTGGGCTGAGCCCGCTGCCGTATAGCTACGCCGCCACCGGGCCCGCCCCTCGCTTCCTGGTCAGAAGCACTGTGTGTCCGTGCTGTGCTATGTGTGTGGGCCGAGTGGCGTTCATTCAGAGTGTCTGGGCTGAGCCCGCTGCCGTATAGCTACGCCGCCACCGGGCCCGCCCCTCGCTTCCTGGTCAGAAGCACTGTGTGTCCGTGCTGTGCTATGTGTGTGGGCCGAGTGGCGTTCATTCAGAGTGTCTGGGCTGAGCCCGCTGCCGTATAGCTACGCCGCCACCGGGCCCGCCCCTCGCTTCCTGGTCAGAAGCACTGTGTGTCCGTGCTGTGCTATGTGTGTGGGCCGAGTGGCGTTCATTCAGAGTGTCTGGGCTGAGCCCGCTGCCGTATAGCTACGCCGCCACCGGGCCCGCCCCTCGCTTCCTGGTCAGAAGCACTGTGTGTCCGTGCTGTGCTATGTGTGTGGGCCGAGTGGCGTTCATTCAGAGTGTCTGGGCTGAGCCCGCTGCCGTATAGCTACGCCGCCACCGGGCCCGCCCCTCGCTTCCTGGTCAGAAGCACTGTGTGTCCGTGCTGTGCTATGTGTGTGGGCCGAGTGGCGTTCATTCAGAGTGTCTGGGCTGAGCCCGCTGCCGTATAGCTACGCCGCCACCGGGCCCGCCCCTCGCTTCCTGGTCAGAAGCACTGTGTGTCCGTGCTGTGCTATGTGTGTGGGCCGAGTGGCGTTCATTCAGAGTGTCTGGGCTGAGCCCGCTGCCGTATAGCTACGCCGCCACCGGGCCCGCCCCTCGCTTCCTGGTCAGAAGCACTGTGTGTCCGTGCTGTGCTATGTGTGTGGGCCGAGTGGCGTTCATTCAGAGTGTCTGGGCTGAGCCCGCTGCCGTATAGCTACGCCGCCACCGGGCCCGCCCCTCGCTTCCTGGTCAGAAGCACTGTGTGTCCGTGCTGTGCTATGTGTGTGGGCCGAGTGGCGTTCATTCAGAGTGTCTGGGCTGAGCCCGCTGCCGTATAGCTACGCCGCCACCGGGCCCGCCCCTCGCTTCCTGGTCAGAAGCACTGTGTGTCCGTGCTGTGCTATGTGTGTGGGCCGAGTGGCGTTCATTCAGAGTGTCTGGGCTGAGCCCGCTGCCGTATAGCTACGCCGCCACCGGGCCCGCCCCTCGCTTCCTGGTCAGAAGCACTGTGTGTCCGTGCTGTGCTATGTGTGTGGGCCGAGTGGCGTTCATTCAGAGTGTCTGGGCTGAGCCCGCTGCCGTATAGCTACGCCGCCACCGGGCCCGCCCCTCGCTTCCTGGTCAGAAGCACTGTGTGTCCGTGCTGTGCTATGTGTGTGGGCCGAGTGGCGTTCATTCAGAGTGTCTGGGCTGAGCCCGCTGCCGTATAGCTACGCCGCCACCGGGCCCGCCCCTCGCTTCCTGGTCAGAAGCACTGTGTGTCCGTGCTGTGCTATGTGTGTGGGCCGAGTGGCGTTCATTCAGAGTGTCTGGGCTGAGCCCGCTGCCGTATAGCTACGCCGCCACCGGGCCCGCCCCTCGCTTCCTGGTCAGAAGCACTGTGTGTCCGTGCTGTGCTATGTGTGTGGGCCGAGTGGCGTTCATTCAGAGTGTCTGGGCTGAGCCCGCTGCCGTATAGCTACGCCGCCACCGGGCCCGCCCCTCGCTTCCTGGTCAGAAGCACTGTGTGTCCGTGCTGTGCTATGTGTGTGGGCCGAGTGGCGTTCATTCAGAGTGTCTGGGCTGAGCCCGCTGCCGTATAGCTACGCCGCCACCGGGCCCGCCCCTCGCTTCCTGGTCAGAAGCACTGTGTGTCCGTGCTGTGCTATGTGTGTGGGCCGAGTGGCGTTCATTCAGAGTGTCTGGGCTGAGCCCGCTGCCGTATAGCTACGCCGCCACCGGGCCCGCCCCTCGCTTCCTGGTCAGAAGCACTGTGTGTCCGTGCTGTGCTATGTGTGTGGGCCGAGTGGCGTTCATTCAGAGTGTCTGGGCTGAGCCCGCTGCCGTATAGCTACGCCGCCACCGGGCCCGCCCCTCGCTTCCTGGTCAGAAGCACTGTGTGTCCGTGCTGTGCTATGTGTGTGGGCCGAGTGGCGTTCATTCAGAGTGTCTGGGCTGAGCCCGCTGCCGTATAGCTACGCCGCCACCGGGCCCGCCCCTCGCTTCCTGGTCAGAAGCACTGTGTGTCCGTGCTGTGCTATGTGTGTGGGCCGAGTGGCGTTCATTCAGAGTGTCTGGGCTGAGCCCGCTGCCGTATAGCTACGCCGCCACCGGGCCCGCCCCTCGCTTCCTGGTCAGAAGCACTGTGTGTCCGTGCTGTGCTATGTGTGTGGGCCGAGTGGCGTTCATTCAGAGTGTCTGGGCTGAGCCCGCTGCCGTATAGCTACGCCGCCACCGGGCCCGCCCCTCGCTTCCTGGTCAGAAGCACTGTGTGTCCGTGCTGTGCTATGTGTGTGGGCCGAGTGGCGTTCATTCAGAGTGTCTGGGCTGAGCCCGCTGCCGTATAGCTACGCCGCCACCGGGCCCGCCCCTCGCTTCCTGGTCAGAAGCACTGTGTGTCCGTGCTGTGCTATGTGTGTGGGCCGAGTGGCGTTCATTCAGAGTGTCTGGGCTGAGCCCGCTGCCGTATAGCTACGCCGCCACCGGGCCCGCCCCTCGCTTCCTGGTCAGAAGCACTGTGTGTCCGTGCTGTGCTATGTGTGTGGGCCGAGTGGCGTTCATTCAGAGTGTCTGGGCTGAGCCCGCTGCCGTATAGCTACGCCGCCACCGGGCCCGCCCCTCGCTTCCTGGTCAGAAGCACTGTGTGTCCGTGCTGTGCTATGTGTGTGGGCCGAGTGGCGTTCATTCAGAGTGTCTGGGCTGAGCCCGCTGCCGTATAGCTACGCCGCCACCGGGCCCGCCCCTCGCTTCCTGGTCAGAAGCACTGTGTGTCCGTGCTGTGCTATGTGTGTGGGCCGAGTGGCGTTCATTCAGAGTGTCTGGGCTGAGCCCGCTGCCGTATAGCTACGCCGCCACCGGGCCCGCCCCTCGCTTCCTGGTCAGAAGCACTGTGTGTCCGTGCTGTGCTATGTGTGTGGGCCGAGTGGCGTTCATTCAGAGTGTCTGGGCTGAGCCCGCTGCCGTATAGCTACGCCGCCACCGGGCCCGCCCCTCGCTTCCTGGTCAGAAGCACTGTGTGTCCGTGCTGTGCTATGTGTGTGGGCCGAGTGGCGTTCATTCAGAGTGTCTGGGCTGAGCCCGCTGCCGTATAGCTACGCCGCCACCGGGCCCGCCCCTCGCTTCCTGGTCAGAAGCACTGTGTGTCCGTGCTGTGCTATGTGTGTGGGCCGAGTGGCGTTCATTCAGAGTGTCTGGGCTGAGCCCGCTGCCGTATAGCTACGCCGCCACCGGGCCCGCCCCTCGCTTCCTGGTCAGAAGCACTGTGTGTCCGTGCTGTGCTATGTGTGTGGGCCGAGTGGCGTTCATTCAGAGTGTCTGGGCTGAGCCCGCTGCCGTATAGCTACGCCGCCACCGGGCCCGCCCCTCGCTTCCTGGTCAGAAGCACTGTGTGTCCGTGCTGTGCTATGTGTGTGGGCCGAGTGGCGTTCATTCAGAGTGTCTGGGCTGAGCCCGCTGCCGTATAGCTACGCCGCCACCGGGCCCGCCCCTCGCTTCCTGGTCAGAAGCACTGTGTGTCCGTGCTGTGCTATGTGTGTGGGCCGAGTGGCGTTCATTCAGAGTGTCTGGGCTGAGCCCGCTGCCGTATAGCTACGCCGCCACCGGGCCCGCCCCTCGCTTCCTGGTCAGAAGCACTGTGTGTCCGTGCTGTGCTATGTGTGTGGGCCGAGTGGCGTTCATTCAGAGTGTCTGGGCTGAGCCCGCTGCCGTATAGCTACGCCGCCACCGGGCCCGCCCCTCGCTTCCTGGTCAGAAGCACTGTGTGTCCGTGCTGTGCTATGTGTGTGGGCCGAGTGGCGTTCATTCAGAGTGTCTGGGCTGAGCCCGCTGCCGTATAGCTACGCCGCCACCGGGCCCGCCCCTCGCTTCCTGGTCAGAAGCACTGTGTGTCCGTGCTGTGCTATGTGTGTGGGCCGAGTGGCGTTCATTCAGAGTGTCTGGGCTGAGCCCGCTGCCGTATAGCTACGCCGCCACCGGGCCCGCCCCTCGCTTCCTGGTCAGAAGCACTGTGTGTCCGTGCTGTGCTATGTGTGTGGGCCGAGTGGCGTTCATTCAGAGTGTCTGGGCTGAGCCCGCTGCCGTATAGCTACGCCGCCACCGGGCCCGCCCCTCGCTTCCTGGTCAGAAGCACTGTGTGTCCGTGCTGTGCTATGTGTGTGGGCCGAGTGGCGTTCATTCAGAGTGTCTGGGCTGAGCCCGCTGCCGTATAGCTACGCCGCCACCGGGCCCGCCCCTCGCTTCCTGGTCAGAAGCACTGTGTGTCCGTGCTGTGCTATGTGTGTGGGCCGAGTGGCGTTCATTCAGAGTGTCTGGGCTGAGCCCGCTGCCGTATAGCTACGCCGCCACCGGGCCCGCCCCTCGCTTCCTGGTCAGAAGCACTGTGTGTCCGTGCTGTGCTATGTGTGTGGGCCGAGTGGCGTTCATTCAGAGTGTCTGGGCTGAGCCCGCTGCCGTATAGCTACGCCGCCACCGGGCCCGCCCCTCGCTTCCTGGTCAGAAGCACTGTGTGTCCGTGCTGTGCTATGTGTGTGGGCCGAGTGGCGTTCATTCAGAGTGTCTGGGCTGAGCCCGCTGCCGTATAGCTACGCCGCCACCGGGCCCGCCCCTCGCTTCCTGGTCAGAAGCACTGTGTGTCCGTGCTGTGCTATGTGTGTGGGCCGAGTGGCGTTCATTCAGAGTGTCTGGGCTGAGCCCGCTGCCGTATAGCTACGCCGCCACCGGGCCCGCCCCTCGCTTCCTGGTCAGAAGCACTGTGTGTCCGTGCTGTGCTATGTGTGTGGGCCGAGTGGCGTTCATTCAGAGTGTCTGGGCTGAGCCCGCTGCCGTATAGCTACGCCGCCACCGGGCCCGCCCCTCGCTTCCTGGTCAGAAGCACTGTGTGTCCGTGCTGTGCTATGTGTGTGGGCCGAGTGGCGTTCATTCAGAGTGTCTGGGCTGAGCCCGCTGCCGTATAGCTACGCCGCCACCGGGCCCGCCCCTCGCTTCCTGGTCAGAAGCACTGTGTGTCCGTGCTGTGCTATGTGTGTGGGCCGAGTGGCGTTCATTCAGAGTGTCTGGGCTGAGCCCGCTGCCGTATAGCTACGCCGCCACCGGGCCCGCCCCTCGCTTCCTGGTCAGAAGCACTGTGTGTCCGTGCTGTGCTATGTGTGTGGGCCGAGTGGCGTTCATTCAGAGTGTCTGGGCTGAGCCCGCTGCCGTATAGCTACGCCGCCACCGGGCCCGCCCCTCGCTTCCTGGTCAGAAGCACTGTGTGTCCGTGCTGTGCTATGTGTGTGGGCCGAGTGGCGTTCATTCAGAGTGTCTGGGCTGAGCCCGCTGCCGTATAGCTACGCCGCCACCGGGCCCGCCCCTCGCTTCCTGGTCAGAAGCACTGTGTGTCCGTGCTGTGCTATGTGTGTGGGCCGAGTGGCGTTCATTCAGAGTGTCTGGGCTGAGCCCGCTGCCGTATAGCTACGCCGCCACCGGGCCCGCCCCTCGCTTCCTGGTCAGAAGCACTGTGTGTCCGTGCTGTGCTATGTGTGTGGGCCGAGTGGCGTTCATTCAGAGTGTCTGGGCTGAGCCCGCTGCCGTATAGCTACGCCGCCACCGGGCCCGCCCCTCGCTTCCTGGTCAGAAGCACTGTGTGTCCGTGCTGTGCTATGTGTGTGGGCCGAGTGGCGTTCATTCAGAGTGTCTGGGCTGAGCCCGCTGCCGTATAGCTACGCCGCCACCGGGCCCGCCCCTCGCTTCCTGGTCAGAAGCACTGTGTGTCCGTGCTGTGCTATGTGTGTGGGCCGAGTGGCGTTCATTCAGAGTGTCTGGGCTGAGCCCGCTGCCGTATAGCTACGCCGCCACCGGGCCCGCCCCTCGCTTCCTGGTCAGAAGCACTGTGTGTCCGTGCTGTGCTATGTGTGTGGGCCGAGTGGCGTTCATTCAGAGTGTCTGGGCTGAGCCCGCTGCCGTATAGCTACGCCGCCACCGGGCCCGCCCCTCGCTTCCTGGTCAGAAGCACTGTGTGTCCGTGCTGTGCTATGTGTGTGGGCCGAGTGGCGTTCATTCAGAGTGTCTGGGCTGAGCCCGCTGCCGTATAGCTACGCCGCCACCGGGCCCGCCCCTCGCTTCCTGGTCAGAAGCACTGTGTGTCCGTGCTGTGCTATGTGTGTGGGCCGAGTGGCGTTCATTCAGAGTGTCTGGGCTGAGCCCGCTGCCGTATAGCTACGCCGCCACCGGGCCCGCCCCTCGCTTCCTGGTCAGAAGCACTGTGTGTCCGTGCTGTGCTATGTGTGTGGGCCGAGTGGCGTTCATTCAGAGTGTCTGGGCTGAGCCCGCTGCCGTATAGCTACGCCGCCACCGGGCCCGCCCCTCGCTTCCTGGTCAGAAGCACTGTGTGTCCGTGCTGTGCTATGTGTGTGGGCCGAGTGGCGTTCATTCAGAGTGTCTGGGCTGAGCCCGCTGCCGTATAGCTACGCCGCCACCGGGCCCGCCCCTCGCTTCCTGGTCAGAAGCACTGTGTGTCCGTGCTGTGCTATGTGTGTGGGCCGAGTGGCGTTCATTCAGAGTGTCTGGGCTGAGCCCGCTGCCGTATAGCTACGCCGCCACCGGGCCCGCCCCTCGCTTCCTGGTCAGAAGCACTGTGTGTCCGTGCTGTGCTATGTGTGTGGGCCGAGTGGCGTTCATTCAGAGTGTCTGGGCTGAGCCCGCTGCCGTATAGCTACGCCGCCACCGGGCCCGCCCCTCGCTTCCTGGTCAGAAGCACTGTGTGTCCGTGCTGTGCTATGTGTGTGGGCCGAGTGGCGTTCATTCAGAGTGTCTGGGCTGAGCCCGCTGCCGTATAGCTACGCCGCCACCGGGCCCGCCCCTCGCTTCCTGGTCAGAAGCACTGTGTGTCCGTGCTGTGCTATGTGTGTGGGCCGAGTGGCGTTCATTCAGAGTGTCTGGGCTGAGCCCGCTGCCGTATAGCTACGCCGCCACCGGGCCCGCCCCTCGCTTCCTGGTCAGAAGCACTGTGTGTCCGTGCTGTGCTATGTGTGTGGGCCGAGTGGCGTTCATTCAGAGTGTCTGGGCTGAGCCCGCTGCCGTATAGCTACGCCGCCACCGGGCCCGCCCCTCGCTTCCTGGTCAGAAGCACTGTGTGTCCGTGCTGTGCTATGTGTGTGGGCCGAGTGGCGTTCATTCAGAGTGTCTGGGCTGAGCCCGCTGCCGTATAGCTACGCCGCCACCGGGCCCGCCCCTCGCTTCCTGGTCAGAAGCACTGTGTGTCCGTGCTGTGCTATGTGTGTGGGCCGAGTGGCGTTCATTCAGAGTGTCTGGGCTGAGCCCGCTGCCGTATAGCTACGCCGCCACCGGGCCCGCCCCTCGCTTCCTGGTCAGAAGCACTGTGTGTCCGTGCTGTGCTATGTGTGTGGGCCGAGTGGCGTTCATTCAGAGTGTCTGGGCTGAGCCCGCTGCCGTATAGCTACGCCGCCACCGGGCCCGCCCCTCGCTTCCTGGTCAGAAGCACTGTGTGTCCGTGCTGTGCTATGTGTGTGGGCCGAGTGGCGTTCATTCAGAGTGTCTGGGCTGAGCCCGCTGCCGTATAGCTACGCCGCCACCGGGCCCGCCCCTCGCTTCCTGGTCAGAAGCACTGTGTGTCCGTGCTGTGCTATGTGTGTGGGCCGAGTGGCGTTCATTCAGAGTGTCTGGGCTGAGCCCGCTGCCGTATAGCTACGCCGCCACCGGGCCCGCCCCTCGCTTCCTGGTCAGAAGCACTGTGTGTCCGTGCTGTGCTATGTGTGTGGGCCGAGTGGCGTTCATTCAGAGTGTCTGGGCTGAGCCCGCTGCCGTATAGCTACGCCGCCACCGGGCCCGCCCCTCGCTTCCTGGTCAGAAGCACTGTGTGTCCGTGCTGTGCTATGTGTGTGGGCCGAGTGGCGTTCATTCAGAGTGTCTGGGCTGAGCCCGCTGCCGTATAGCTACGCCGCCACCGGGCCCGCCCCTCGCTTCCTGGTCAGAAGCACTGTGTGTCCGTGCTGTGCTATGTGTGTGGGCCGAGTGGCGTTCATTCAGAGTGTCTGGGCTGAGCCCGCTGCCGTATAGCTACGCCGCCACCGGGCCCGCCCCTCGCTTCCTGGTCAGAAGCACTGTGTGTCCGTGCTGTGCTATGTGTGTGGGCCGAGTGGCGTTCATTCAGAGTGTCTGGGCTGAGCCCGCTGCCGTATAGCTACGCCGCCACCGGGCCCGCCCCTCGCTTCCTGGTCAGAAGCACTGTGTGTCCGTGCTGTGCTATGTGTGTGGGCCGAGTGGCGTTCATTCAGAGTGTCTGGGCTGAGCCCGCTGCCGTATAGCTACGCCGCCACCGGGCCCGCCCCTCGCTTCCTGGTCAGAAGCACTGTGTGTCCGTGCTGTGCTATGTGTGTGGGCCGAGTGGCGTTCATTCAGAGTGTCTGGGCTGAGCCCGCTGCCGTATAGCTACGCCGCCACCGGGCCCGCCCCTCGCTTCCTGGTCAGAAGCACTGTGTGTCCGTGCTGTGCTATGTGTGTGGGCCGAGTGGCGTTCATTCAGAGTGTCTGGGCTGAGCCCGCTGCCGTATAGCTACGCCGCCACCGGGCCCGCCCCTCGCTTCCTGGTCAGAAGCACTGTGTGTCCGTGCTGTGCTATGTGTGTGGGCCGAGTGGCGTTCATTCAGAGTGTCTGGGCTGAGCCCGCTGCCGTATAGCTACGCCGCCACCGGGCCCGCCCCTCGCTTCCTGGTCAGAAGCACTGTGTGTCCGTGCTGTGCTATGTGTGTGGGCCGAGTGGCGTTCATTCAGAGTGTCTGGGCTGAGCCCGCTGCCGTATAGCTACGCCGCCACCGGGCCCGCCCCTCGCTTCCTGGTCAGAAGCACTGTGTGTCCGTGCTGTGCTATGTGTGTGGGCCGAGTGGCGTTCATTCAGAGTGTCTGGGCTGAGCCCGCTGCCGTATAGCTACGCCGCCACCGGGCCCGCCCCTCGCTTCCTGGTCAGAAGCACTGTGTGTCCGTGCTGTGCTATGTGTGTGGGCCGAGTGGCGTTCATTCAGAGTGTCTGGGCTGAGCCCGCTGCCGTATAGCTACGCCGCCACCGGGCCCGCCCCTCGCTTCCTGGTCAGAAGCACTGTGTGTCCGTGCTGTGCTATGTGTGTGGGCCGAGTGGCGTTCATTCAGAGTGTCTGGGCTGAGCCCGCTGCCGTATAGCTACGCCGCCACCGGGCCCGCCCCTCGCTTCCTGGTCAGAAGCACTGTGTGTCCGTGCTGTGCTATGTGTGTGGGCCGAGTGGCGTTCATTCAGAGTGTCTGGGCTGAGCCCGCTGCCGTATAGCTACGCCGCCACCGGGCCCGCCCCTCGCTTCCTGGTCAGAAGCACTGTGTGTCCGTGCTGTGCTATGTGTGTGGGCCGAGTGGCGTTCATTCAGAGTGTCTGGGCTGAGCCCGCTGCCGTATAGCTACGCCGCCGCCACCGGGCCCGCCCCTCGCTTCCTGGTCAGAAGCACTGTGTGTCCGTGCTGTGCTATGTGTGTGGGCCGAGTGGCGTTCATTCAGAGTGTCTGGGCTGAGCCCGCTGCCGTATAGCTACGCCGCCACCGGGCCCGCCCCTCGCTTCCTGGTCAGAAGCACTGTGTGTCCGTGCTGTGCTATGTGTGTGGGCCGAGTGGCGTTCATTCAGAGTGTCTGGGCTGAGCCCGCTGCCGTATAGCTACGCCGCCACCGGGCCCGCCCCTCGCTTCCTGGTCAGAAGCACTGTGTGTCCGTGCTGTGCTATGTGTGTGGGCCGAGTGGCGTTCATTCAGAGTGTCTGGGCTGAGCCCGCTGCCGTATAGCTACGCCGCCACCGGGCCCGCCCCTCGCTTCCTGGTCAGAAGCACTGTGTGTCCGTGCTGTGCTATGTGTGTGGGCCGAGTGGCGTTCATTCAGAGTGTCTGGGCTGAGCCCGCTGCCGTATAGCTACGCCGCCACCGGGCCCGCCCCTCGCTTCCTGGTCAGAAGCACTGTGTGTCCGTGCTGTGCTATGTGTGTGGGCCGAGTGGCGTTCATTCAGAGTGTCTGGGCTGAGCCCGCTGCCGTATAGCTACGCCGCCACCGGGCCCGCCCCTCGCTTCCTGGTCAGAAGCACTGTGTGTCCGTGCTGTGCTATGTGTGTGGGCCGAGTGGCGTTCATTCAGAGTGTCTGGGCTGAGCCCGCTGCCGTATAGCTACGCCGCCACCGGGCCCGCCCCTCGCTTCCTGGTCAGAAGCACTGTGTGTCCGTGCTGTGCTATGTGTGTGGGCCGAGTGGCGTTCATTCAGAGTGTCTGGGCTGAGCCCGCTGCCGTATAGCTACGCCGCCACCGGGCCCGCCCCTCGCTTCCTGGTCAGAAGCACTGTGTGTCCGTGCTGTGCTATGTGTGTGGGCCGAGTGGCGTTCATTCAGAGTGTCTGGGCTGAGCCCGCTGCCGTATAGCTACGCCGCCACCGGGCCCGCCCCTCGCTTCCTGGTCAGAAGCACTGTGTGTCCGTGCTGTGCTATGTGTGTGGGCCGAGTGGCGTTCATTCAGAGTGTCTGGGCTGAGCCCGCTGCCGTATAGCTACGCCGCCACCGGGCCCGCCCCTCGCTTCCTGGTCAGAAGCACTGTGTGTCCGTGCTGTGCTATGTGTGTGGGCCGAGTGGCGTTCATTCAGAGTGTCTGGGCTGAGCCCGCTGCCGTATAGCTACGCCGCCACCGGGCCCGCCCCTCGCTTCCTGGTCAGAAGCACTGTGTGTCCGTGCTGTGCTATGTGTGTGGGCCGAGTGGCGTTCATTCAGAGTGTCTGGGCTGAGCCCGCTGCCGTATAGCTACGCCGCCACCGGGCCCGCCCCTCGCTTCCTGGTCAGAAGCACTGTGTGTCCGTGCTGTGCTATGTGTGTGGGCCGAGTGGCGTTCATTCAGAGTGTCTGGGCTGAGCCCGCTGCCGTATAGCTACGCCGCCACCGGGCCCGCCCCTCGCTTCCTGGTCAGAAGCACTGTGTGTCCGTGCTGTGCTATGTGTGTGGGCCGAGTGGCGTTCATTCAGAGTGTCTGGGCTGAGCCCGCTGCCGTATAGCTACGCCGCCACCGGGCCCGCCCCTCGCTTCCTGGTCAGAAGCACTGTGTGTCCGTGCTGTGCTATGTGTGTGGGCCGAGTGGCGTTCATTCAGAGTGTCTGGGCTGAGCCCGCTGCCGTATAGCTACGCCGCCACCGGGCCCGCCCCTCGCTTCCTGGTCAGAAGCACTGTGTGTCCGTGCTGTGCTATGTGTGTGGGCCGAGTGGCGTTCATTCAGAGTGTCTGGGCTGAGCCCGCTGCCGTATAGCTACGCCGCCACCGGGCCCGCCCCTCGCTTCCTGGTCAGAAGCACTGTGTGTCCGTGCTGTGCTATGTGTGTGGGCCGAGTGGCGTTCATTCAGAGTGTCTGGGCTGAGCCCGCTGCCGTATAGCTACGCCGCCACCGGGCCCGCCCCTCGCTTCCTGGTCAGAAGCACTGTGTGTCCGTGCTGTGCTATGTGTGTGGGCCGAGTGGCGTTCATTCAGAGTGTCTGGGCTGAGCCCGCTGCCGTATAGCTACGCCGCCACCGGGCCCGCCCCTCGCTTCCTGGTCAGAAGCACTGTGTGTCCGTGCTGTGCTATGTGTGTGGGCCGAGTGGCGTTCATTCAGAGTGTCTGGGCTGAGCCCGCTGCCGTATAGCTACGCCGCCACCGGGCCCGCCCCTCGCTTCCTGGTCAGAAGCACTGTGTGTCCGTGCTGTGCTATGTGTGTGGGCCGAGTGGCGTTCATTCAGAGTGTCTGGGCTGAGCCCGCTGCCGTATAGCTACGCCGCCACCGGGCCCGCCCCTCGCTTCCTGGTCAGAAGCACTGTGTGTCCG
The DNA here is from genome assembly GCA_021432705.1 of Caranx ignobilis. Lineage (NCBI taxonomy): Eukaryota > Metazoa > Chordata > Actinopteri > Carangiformes > Carangidae > Caranx > Caranx ignobilis. The sequence goes on from MU269989.1 coordinate 1,433,061, forward strand.
TGCTGTGCTATGTGTGTGGGCCGAGTGGCGTTCATTCAGAGTGTCTGGGCTGAGCCCGCTGCCGTATAGCTACGCCGCCACCGGGCCCGCCCCTCGCTTCCTGGTCAGAAGCACTGTGTGTCCGTGCTGTGCTATGTGTGTGGGCCGAGTGGCGTTCATTCAGAGTGTCTGGGCTGAGCCCGCTGCCGTATAGCTACGCCGCCACCGGGCCCGCCCCTCGCTTCCTGGTCAGAAGCACTGTGTGTCCGTGCTGTGCTATGTGTGTGGGCCGAGTGGCGTTCATTCAGAGTGTCTGGGCTGAGCCCGCTGCCGTATAGCTACGCCGCCACCGGGCCCGCCCCTCGCTTCCTGGTCAGAAGCACTGTGTGTCCGTGCTGTGCTATGTGTGTGGGCCGAGTGGCGTTCATTCAGAGTGTCTGGGCTGAGCCCGCTGCCGTATAGCTACGCCGCCACCGGGCCCGCCCCTCGCTTCCTGGTCAGAAGCACTGTGTGTCCGTGCTGTGCTATGTGTGTGGGCCGAGTGGCGTTCATTCAGAGTGTCTGGGCTGAGCCCGCTGCCGTATAGCTACGCCGCCACCGGGCCCGCCCCTCGCTTCCTGGTCAGAAGCACTGTGTGTCCGTGCTGTGCTATGTGTGTGGGCCGAGTGGCGTTCATTCAGAGTGTCTGGGCTGAGCCCGCTGCCGTATAGCTACGCCGCCACCGGGCCCGCCCCTCGCTTCCTGGTCAGAAGCACTGTGTGTCCGTGCTGTGCTATGTGTGTGGGCCGAGTGGCGTTCATTCAGAGTGTCTGGGCTGAGCCCGCTGCCGTATAGCTACGCCGCCACCGGGCCCGCCCCTCGCTTCCTGGTCAGAAGCACTGTGTGTCCGTGCTGTGCTATGTGTGTGGGCCGAGTGGCGTTCATTCAGAGTGTCTGGGCTGAGCCCGCTGCCGTATAGCTACGCCGCCACCGGGCCCGCCCCTCGCTTCCTGGTCAGAAGCACTGTGTGTCCGTGCTGTGCTATGTGTGTGGGCCGAGTGGCGTTCATTCAGAGTGTCTGGGCTGAGCCCGCTGCCGTATAGCTACGCCGCCACCGGGCCCGCCCCTCGCTTCCTGGTCAGAAGCACTGTGTGTCCGTGCTGTGCTATGTGTGTGGGCCGAGTGGCGTTCATTCAGAGTGTCTGGGCTGAGCCCGCTGCCGTATAGCTACGCCGCCACCGGGCCCGCCCCTCGCTTCCTGGTCAGAAGCACTGTGTGTCCGTGCTGTGCTATGTGTGTGGGCCGAGTGGCGTTCATTCAGAGTGTCTGGGCTGAGCCCGCTGCCGTATAGCTACGCCGCCACCGGGCCCGCCCCTCGCTTCCTGGTCAGAAGCACTGTGTGTCCGTGCTGTGCTATGTGTGTGGGCCGAGTGGCGTTCATTCAGAGTGTCTGGGCTGAGCCCGCTGCCGTATAGCTACGCCGCCACCGGGCCCGCCCCTCGCTTCCTGGTCAGAAGCACTGTGTGTCCGTGCTGTGCTATGTGTGTGGGCCGAGTGGCGTTCATTCAGAGTGTCTGGGCTGAGCCCGCTGCCGTATAGCTACGCCGCCACCGGGCCCGCCCCTCGCTTCCTGGTCAGAAGCACTGTGTGTCCGTGCTGTGCTATGTGTGTGGGCCGAGTGGCGTTCATTCAGAGTGTCTGGGCTGAGCCCGCTGCCGTATAGCTACGCCGCCACCGGGCCCGCCCCTCGCTTCCTGGTCAGAAGCACTGTGTGTCCGTGCTGTGCTATGTGTGTGGGCCGAGTGGCGTTCATTCAGAGTGTCTGGGCTGAGCCCGCTGCCGTATAGCTACGCCGCCACCGGGCCCGCCCCTCGCTTCCTGGTCAGAAGCACTGTGTGTCCGTGCTGTGCTATGTGTGTGGGCCGAGTGGCGTTCATTCAGAGTGTCTGGGCTGAGCCCGCTGCCGTATAGCTACGCCGCCACCGGGCCCGCCCCTCGCTTCCTGGTCAGAAGCACTGTGTGTCCGTGCTGTGCTATGTGTGTGGGCCGAGTGGCGTTCATTCAGAGTGTCTGGGCTGAGCCCGCTGCCGTATAGCTACGCCGCCACCGGGCCCGCCCCTCGCTTCCTGGTCAGAAGCACTGTGTGTCCGTGCTGTGCTATGTGTGTGGGCCGAGTGGCGTTCATTCAGAGTGTCTGGGCTGAGCCCGCTGCCGTATAGCTACGCCGCCACCGGGCCCGCCCCTCGCTTCCTGGTCAGAAGCACTGTGTGTCCGTGCTGTGCTATGTGTGTGGGCCGAGTGGCGTTCATTCAGAGTGTCTGGGCTGAGCCCGCTGCCGTATAGCTACGCCGCCACCGGGCCCGCCCCTCGCTTCCTGGTCAGAAGCACTGTGTGTCCGTGCTGTGCTATGTGTGTGGGCCGAGTGGCGTTCATTCAGAGTGTCTGGGCTGAGCCCGCTGCCGTATAGCTACGCCGCCACCGGGCCCGCCCCTCGCTTCCTGGTCAGAAGCACTGTGTGTCCGTGCTGTGCTATGTGTGTGGGCCGAGTGGCGTTCATTCAGAGTGTCTGGGCTGAGCCCGCTGCCGTATAGCTACGCCGCCACCGGGCCCGCCCCTCGCTTCCTGGTCAGAAGCACTGTGTGTCCGTGCTGTGCTATGTGTGTGGGCCGAGTGGCGTTCATTCAGAGTGTCTGGGCTGAGCCCGCTGCCGTATAGCTACGCCGCCACCGGGCCCGCCCCTCGCTTCCTGGTCAGAAGCACTGTGTGTCCGTGCTGTGCTATGTGTGTGGGCCGAGTGGCGTTCATTCAGAGTGTCTGGGCTGAGCCCGCTGCCGTATAGCTACGCCGCCACCGGGCCCGCCCCTCGCTTCCTGGTCAGAAGCACTGTGTGTCCGTGCTGTGCTATGTGTGTGGGCCGAGTGGCGTTCATTCAGAGTGTCTGGGCTGAGCCCGCTGCCGTATAGCTACGCCGCCACCGGGCCCGCCCCTCGCTTCCTGGTCAGAAGCACTGTGTGTCCGTGCTGTGCTATGTGTGTGGGCCGAGTGGCGTTCATTCAGAGTGTCTGGGCTGAGCCCGCTGCCGTATAGCTACGCCGCCACCGGGCCCGCCCCTCGCTTCCTGGTCAGAAGCACTGTGTGTCCGTGCTGTGCTATGTGTGTGGGCCGAGTGGCGTTCATTCAGAGTGTCTGGGCTGAGCCCGCTGCCGTATAGCTACGCCGCCACCGGGCCCGCCCCTCGCTTCCTGGTCAGAAGCACTGTGTGTCCGTGCTGTGCTATGTGTGTGGGCCGAGTGGCGTTCATTCAGAGTGTCTGGGCTGAGCCCGCTGCCGTATAGCTACGCCGCCACCGGGCCCGCCCCTCGCTTCCTGGTCAGAAGCACTGTGTGTCCGTGCTGTGCTATGTGTGTGGGCCGAGTGGCGTTCATTCAGAGTGTCTGGGCTGAGCCCGCTGCCGTATAGCTACGCCGCCACCGGGCCCGCCCCTCGCTTCCTGGTCAGAAGCACTGTGTGTCCGTGCTGTGCTATGTGTGTGGGCCGAGTGGCGTTCATTCAGAGTGTCTGGGCTGAGCCCGCTGCCGTATAGCTACGCCGCCACCGGGCCCGCCCCTCGCTTCCTGGTCAGAAGCACTGTGTGTCCGTGCTGTGCTATGTGTGTGGGCCGAGTGGCGTTCATTCAGAGTGTCTGGGCTGAGCCCGCTGCCGTATAGCTACGCCGCCACCGGGCCCGCCCCTCGCTTCCTGGTCAGAAGCACTGTGTGTCCGTGCTGTGCTATGTGTGTGGGCCGAGTGGCGTTCATTCAGAGTGTCTGGGCTGAGCCCGCTGCCGTATAGCTACGCCGCCACCGGGCCCGGCGAGCTCCCCCGCCCCTCGATTCCAGGACCACAGAGACCATGACCAGAGACACCAGGACCAGAAAGTTTGCTTGAGAGTGTTGCCTATGGAGGGCTGACAGTAGGATTAGTTTCAGTTTTAATGGCGATTATTCTGCACGTTTTCCAGTTTTATCCAATTCAGTCAAAGATGAGGAAATAAACCATCAGCAGTCTCTCTGTGAACCAGTCCATCAGATCTACCTGGACTCTTTCTGGACCTCCGTCCTCTGTCGTATCAACAGAACCTGAGCCAAAGAACCTGGAGACAGAATCCAGGACTGTCTCTGGATCATCTACTGCTGGAGACGTAACCTGACTTGTGATATAAAACGCATATTTTCACGTGTTAAACCATGTTTGTAAATGTTCATATCTTTGTATTTCAAGTATTAACCATATCAGTGTAAACAAAGCTTCCATTTGATGTGAACAAAATCTGAACTCATACTGAACTGTCATATGGACTTGTCCCTGAGACATCCTCACACTGTTCAGTCTGTCTCTTTGGTCTCGTCCTTTAAGACAGACCTGCAGCTCCCCCTACTGACGATTACACTGAAGTGTTAAGGAAGTAGCTCCAGTATATTGAGACAAGCACTGATTCATAGCCATTCATTCATTCATCATGCTAATTTTCCTCATTGTAAATGTCACTTGTGAAACAAAAGTAAATAAACTGATGAGTTTGGATATGACTCAACTGTTTAAATGTGATTAAGCCTTAAGTTTGTAGAGAACTGAGGGCTGTGTGACAGGTGGTTGGCCTCTTGCTGTCTAGCTAGCCACTAGCTAAGTACTAGGCCTCACCTTAGCTCCACCTGCTACCTCATTGAAATCACTAGCGTATCTATTGCTAAGACTAAAGGCTCTGTATAATTGAGGGCTTGCTAGTTTAGACTGATCACCGTAAACCAATGTCCACCGGGTCTCAGCTGGACAGGTTAGCATACTTGGTGTGTTAGCTTTACATGTTAACTACCTAGGTAGCCAGTGGATGAATTGAAATGATCTACTGCAAATTATTATGTGAATGCAAACTGTATAGAAGATAAAATAATAGTCCGCAGGGGAAACAATTAAGGCAGGTTTTATTACTTTTTTCATTTATTCAACACTGTACAGTCAAATAAAGGTGCACCTGAACCCTTCATGTACAACACAACTAAGAAACATATATTTATTTTAGTCAGTTTGAGCAAAGACAGAGTGGCAAAACAAAATGTGTGAGGTTTTTCATTGGCCCTTAAAAAGTGAAATGAAATGACTTAACGTGCGCATGTATTTTACAGCATTTGAAGAGTTACTGAGAAAAATATAATCTAGAAAACATATTTACAGTGGTACTTTTAGTCAGGGTCACACCACAGAAATATGGAGGCAGGTTAGCTTGCTAGCAAGATATGTTTTTATATATAGTTTGAGAAACAGAGTTCAGACCTGTGTTAAGACTGTCAATGCTATGCTATGTGTTGGATAGTCATAGAGGTCCGTTGAAAGATGTACAAGTCACACAGATAATATTTCAGTACCTGTGTAGTCCATTGACTTAAACCCATCTATCGTAATCCTGGCTAGCTAGTTTAGCTAGCTAACAGGACAAGATGGTTACCATGTCAGAAGAAGTGACCCCCGTTAAGAGAATAACTCAGACGGTTGAGTTTGACATGGATTAGTCACATAAACACACCACAATCAGATGGTTTGTACAGACTGCATACAAGAGAAAAATGTTGTTGATGTCTCGATGCCGTCTCTTAAGACAAAGTCTCTGTCTCCATGTCGATCTTAGAGTCATCACTGAAGGTGCTAAGAAGAGGAGGACGAGGAGAAGGAGAACGGAGAGAAGGGGAGGACAGAGGAGGTCGCTAGAGGAGGGGTGAGGAGCTGATCACTCCACGCTGGCTCGTCCAGGTTTATTTCAACAAATGGGTCCGTGGAGAAAATGGCTAATGAACGGGGACAAATAAAGACACAAGTACAACACTGAGGTCTGAGATCCAAAGACATTTACATAAATAAATGCACTTGTTTCATTGATAATTGACTTAAAAGCTTTTTTCTTTAGCACAAAGACTGGAAGCAACAAAGCTCCATCAAACAACTCAAGTGTCTCGATTTACACTTATTTCTCACCACCTACAGTCGTCTCCAGTCTCCAGGTTTTGCACTTTCTTCTAAAAGACATGGTGATTTATAATCTGTGTCTTACATGGGTTGTTGTTGTTTTCGTTCTGCTGTGTCTCCCCAGTAGCGTCAAAGATCAGGTCGGTGCTGCTCGGCGGGTCGGACGTCAGGTCGTCACCTGATGACGGGCTGGTGTTACTGGGCGGTGAAGTCTCCACGCCGTTTGCTTCCGGCTGTGGATCTGGAGCTGAAGACCAAATAAGGGAAGAGAGGAAAAAAAGGTGAGGAAGTGGAGTTACAGCACAGTCACAGGAAACATGTTGATGTTTTTGAATGTGACAGTGGGAAATCACAGTTGTATTCATGGACAGGAACAAAAGCTGAGGTGATTCAAGTTCTCGTGGTGGTAGAAGTTATTGTAGAAGTCCCAGCTGGCGAACTCTTGCCAGGACTTTGCTGTTACTTCTGTTTAAATCAGGAACTGATTGAGCAACATTGATTTTGTACCGTTTTCTCCATCAGAGTCTTTTTCCTCCGGCTGTAGACTCGTGCCATTGCTGACTGGTGGAGGTGAAAGGTCACTGGTGATCACGTCATCTTTAGGAGCTGGTCGATCTGAGATACAATGCACACAAAAAGTCAGGATAGTCTTACAGAGTCCTGATCATTTGAATACAACTGCAGACACACACACACACACCAAGGTCATCCAGGTAGACTGGTTCAAAGCCGGTGCCGGTGGGTTCATTGAATTGATTGATGATGGGATCTGGTCGCTGAAGATCAAACGAGTATGTCTGGACACACAAATGAGACAAGTGAGAAATAAAATATGGCACAAAGGAAAAACCAGATAACACCAGAAATGATGTGTCCATCTGTACAACTTGTTCTCCTACCCTGGAGACTCTCCTGAGGAAGTAGAGGATGACACACAGGACGATGATCACCAGGATGATCAATACCAGAACCACGTAACCTACACAGAGATCCACACAGAGACAGAGTGTCGTCACTAACAGAACGGTTCGGGTTAAAACTAATGGATTTGAAGTATAAATCTAAGGAGTGATGTAGATAACTGAAACAGTCAAGGATCATATAGTTGAAAAATATTAAAAGAGTAACGCTGAGAGTAAACGCAATGAACTGTGGGTAATTCCCTTTAGGCACAGTCTGCAGCAATGTATGAAGGATTAGAAACCTCTGCAGGTATATCCCTGATGTCACCATGGTTTCACTGTGGGAGAGGCCACAGACCTCACCAATCAAGAAACACTGATAATATCTATAATGATAATGAAGCCGGCATGTAAAATGCAGCGTTAGCGCCCTCTGCTGGCTCACACTGATGACTGCAGGTGCTCCTGGTTTACCTTAACTCCTGGTGCATTCTGGGAACATCAAGCTTAAATTCACACTGAGCGGTTGACTTGTATTTCCTTCTAGATCTGATCATGTCAGTGTTCAACATTTATCTTTTAAGATGTGACCGGTGTTTGAGTCCAGCATGAGCCCATCGTGAGGCTGATGTGACCTGATCAGCAGAACACAGAGACAGTAGTAGTAGAAAAACATCCTCACCCCAGGAGGAAGCACTGCTTGTGTCTTGAATTGTTCCTAAAAGAGACAGACAGCTGGTTACTGTTCAGTCCAGCTCAAACACATCGACGTGTCTCTGTCCACGCCCTCTGGTGGACACCAGGAGCAAAATACATTTACATTCATCAAAGCTTCTTTTTAAACTTCATTGTTTGCTCTTGAAAAACATTTTTTTCCGACCAGCTGGGTGTATATGTGCAAAAGTGACCCACCGGCCGTTGTGTGTGTGTGAGCATGTGTGTGTTTGATGGTTTGTCAGAGTGTGAATGTGTTGTTGACGTGCGTGTGTCTATATATCCACTGGTGGTTGTGGTTTGACACACAGGAAGACGAGCCGAGGCACGCAGCTCCTCCAGCTGCCTTCTGCATCTCTGTGACTGTCGGATACCTGGCGTGACTGCGCTGCCTGTTGTCGTTGTAGAAACCGTTGTAACGTCATCCCCGGCGCCATCTTTCATGCTGGCGAGCGTGGTGCTGGCCAAGGTTGCAGCAGAAGTCTTTGCACCGCTGCCACCTCCCACTGCTGTGTTTGACTCATTGTCAGCTCCCGTCTTTGTGTTTTCAAGAGAGAGAGAGAAGTTCCAGTTAAATTCAACTCGCTGACCTGTTATTTCTTCTTCATATAAACCTGACTGCAGTGGTGTTATTCAGCTGGAGTGCTTTACTTGTGTTATGTAAAGTTAAGCTACTGACAGATCATCAGGTGACTGATGTGACTGATGTGAAGCTTCAGGTGCAGAGGTACGACTCTGTGAGGAAGTCGTCTCAGGTTGGTTCTTACCACATTGTTCGCTGAGAGGTCGTGTGTTGTGTTCCCTGAGAGGGGACTGGCAGAGGGTGGGGGGGCCGGTGTGGTGCTGCTGCTGGTGTTATTTTCAGTTTTATTCAGTAGGCTGGGGCCCCCAGGTACCTCAGGAGGCGTGGGGGCTGTGGGGGCCATGGGGGTAGGGATGCCTGTGTCAGAAGTAAAGGAGGAAACACACTCAGTCAGAGGTTTTCTAAACGGCAGTACATGTTAGATGCAGGAAGTGGGCACTGTCGCTATGGCTACGGCTTGCGTGATGGTGATGGTGTGACACAGCTGTGCAGCACAGTGCAGCAGAAACAGAACCTGCAGTGGACAGGTAGGACTTTGCTAATGACATCTCATTGTGATTGGGTACGACCAATCACAGCTCACTCACACTTGTTCAGGTGGCCAATCAGAGATCATACAGAGAGTGTGATCTCTGATTGGCCACCTGAACAAGCCGCTGCATCGTCCCGCCCACTGGACACATCAATCCAGAGTCACAGTAGAAGTTTATTAAAAATCAGATTGTGAGCGAATCACTTCCTGTGTCCTCTCATGTTGAGTCACTTATCGAGGTCTTTATTGATCTTTATCATGTGTGGTTTGATTTTTTTTTTTCTCTAATCTGAACATTTGGAATAATAATAAAAAAAAGTTTTGTGAAGTAAAGTCACCGAATGACTGGACTTTAGACTTGACAGTGTTTCAGTTGCAGCAGTCAGATGCAGTGGACCAGTGAGAGGAGATGATGGTCACTGTGTACAGAGCTGATCCACAGTGAGTCACATGTGGATGAGGAGTGTTGGTACCGTACCATTGTCATCAGCTTGTCCTCTGGCAATCGTAGAAACTGTCAGAACTGAAACAGAGAGAAACATCAACACATTAAAGCATTGTGCACCCTGACCTGCCCAGTACAGTCAGGTGCAATGAGAGGTGTCATGTAGTTGTAAGTTGAACCACACAGAGCTGCTGCTGCTGCTGCTGCTGCTGCTGCTGCTGCAACACGTCTGCATATGTGGGAGGACGTTGGTGTGAAAGCACCAGGACAGAGACAAGACCATACAGTGCCAAAGTGCATTAATCATATACTTTAAATATTCATTATCTCCACACTGTGACCTCTGACCTTTGATAACGTCTGTCATGAGCTGATATTCACTGTATTCAGGTACATGTTCAGCATCATGTTGATTTTAAGGTGGAATGAACAAGGTCGCATTGTAAAACCGCTCGGCTGAAAAGTAAAACTCTAACGTTGTTTTTCCTCATTTTCACATATTCTGTGGCATCTGTGTGTTGCTACTACTTCCTGTACGAAGACTTCAGACATACCACGTCCTTGAAAGAACCTCAAAGTTCACACAAGTGCAGATTGAAGACAAGATAATAATGATAATAATAATAATAATAATAATAATACACATTCTAACCATGACAGCAGGGCCTAGAGAGTGATGGTGCATGAATCAGTTGCTATTGGACCTGAAGCAGAGGTTTGATCAGTGAGTGAAACCAGCAACTGTTCCAAGTGACAAGAAAACAGACTGTGAGTGAAGGCGGGAGCTCTGATCTGAGAACAGATTGAATCTTCCTCTTCTGCTTTTTTTTTTTTTACTATAAATAAATCTCAAACTTCAACTTTTTAGAGACACTCACTGGCACTGAAATAAAACATCACGTGTTAGTAAAAGTCAGTCTGAGCTGAACTCACCAAGGAAACAGAGGCGACTCCACTTCATCATGATTCACTTTTCTTTGTCAGATTTGACTTCCTTAAAGATGGAGGACGATCATCGGCTGCACTTTCTCTTGAATCTTATACGTTTTGTTCCTTTTTCCGCGGCGCCGTCGCTTTACTCGTCTCCCTGAGCTCTCAGCTTTGTTCTCTCGCTCTCTTCCTCTCCCCACCTGCTCTCTCTCTCTCTCAGTGTCTTGCAACCTTTCCTCCCCACTCGCTATCGCTCGCTCTCTCTCTTCCTACCTCAGCAGCTCTCTCGCTCTTTCTTTATCGCTGCTCCGTCTCTGTACAAAGGACAGAAGAACCACAGACAGTACTCCATGATAAGAGATCAGCATTGAAAATGTTACTTGCAGAACTACAACCACCAAAATATTCTTGAAGGTAAAAGAAAAGCACTAAACACAGATTATCCCAAGATTCATTGGAAACAATATGGCAGCAATTAAGTGGGGTTACACAACGAAGCTGAAACTCTCCATAGACCAACCTGGCCTTGGTTCGGTCTCGGTGGTCTACAAAGGTCCGGACCTTCATAGACCTGGTCCTCTACAGGATGCAGAGACTGACTCAGTTTGTGTCTTTGCTTAATTTATTTCATGCACTTTGCAGCTAAAGCCTGATTATGGCCACTGGGACTTTAGTCCCACCTTCATGTAGACAAGAACAGAGGACAGAACAGAGGCTGTCAGTGCTGCAGCCCTCGATCATATTTTCTGATCTTTAGACGATGTAGCAGCAGTTTTTTTGGGGGGAAACCCCGACTCTGTTTTAGCATAGTTAAAAACCAGGCTCAGACTGGCCTGCAGAGAGCTGCAACCTGAACCCCTCCCAACACCCCAGGACTAAACCCCTGCAGCCGGGGCCTCAAACTAAACACCTGACCCCAGAAGACTGAATAATGCCCCCTGTTTTGCTTTGACATCTGTCCACATACTTTTGACCGTGGACTTTGTCTCTTCACCAGCCTTTATCTCACCCACAAAAGTGTTAAACTTTTTTTTTTTTTTACATTTTCCTGTCTAGCCCCTGTGTTTCTCAAAACCTTGGCCCCCACAGCGTCTCTCTCGCTCTCTCTCTCTCTCTCTCTCTCTCTCTCTCTCTTTACACTACACTCTCTATGTCTCTCTACCCTCTAAATCTCTTTCAGTATCAGTCAGTAACCAGGAACTGAGTCATCAACCACAGCTTGAGTGCTAGGCGACACAGGATGCTACTTCAGTCTTTACATCAGCAGCGCCTCACTGTAACATGAAGGCCTGTCAAATCAACTTTAAAACTACAAAATGACAGATGCATTTTAAAAACTGTCCAGCTTTCAGTGCTTAAGTTGTCATTTTACAGAATGTGTTTTTGGCTCTCCATGCTTTTTAATGCCTCTTATTTTGTGGTGAATTTACTTCCTTTCCTCTTTGACAGGTCTCACTGTGTGTTTAAGCTTTAGCATTTAGCATTTTTGCATCATCAGAAATGTGTCAACAAACCACAGACAACAGAAGTATTAATTGGCTAATGCACCAACACATGCAGCTTTTTCAGGTCACCGGTGGTCAAAGTGCAGCAAAGTGCAGCTTTGCTCCACACATTGTGCAACAGTACATACAATGACATGCATAACTAAGGTCAGATCACACATAAAACCTTTACTTAAGACAGTAGACACAGAACAGGTCCTTGAAGACAGAGTTAGAGATAAAGAGTGACATCATCTGCAAACAGAAACACGACAAGAACATTAGAATTTAAACTTTACCGTACAATGAAATGGATGATGGTAGTTTACAGTGGGGTTATGATACAGGGTTCAACATCAGCTCCTCACAAGGATACAGCTGCATTTTAATATGCTAACATGTGCAGGAGGAGGAGAAAATAGCTAAGGCAGAGGGAGTTGACGTTGGCTCTGGACAAGGGTGTCGGGTCGCTGGGGGTGTTGACTGTATCTAGAGAGAAGAAAAGAGATGTAACTGTTTCCCCCATTATGTTTAGTATTGTAGTTAACTGTAAGACAGACTGGGGTTACCTGGGGGTGAGTTATCGTAAACTCCCCAAGGTGATGAGAGGGAAAAATTTTCAGGTATAAATACATATAAATCAGTGTCATTTGATAAATCATCATAATCCATGTACGTATAGTTATAATCATGTCCTCCTGATAACGTGAGGGCAGCAGCTACAGGGATATAAAGACAGACAGAAGAATTAAAAGTTGGTGAAATTACAAGAACACATGGCACAAAATGTTATGATGCCATATTACATAGTTGATCTCTTTAAAATGTTTTCACCAATCAGCATCATACAGGGGAAGGGCCACTGGCAGCGACTCTTTTGATATAAATCAGAAATTCAAATCTTCTCCGACTCTGGTTTGTTGGTGTGTTGTTCCCTCTTTGACACTCTGCTACTACGTCATCGATGGTTCATCCACTCTGGAAAGTTTTCATTTGAATTTTGAAGGCATCTATCAGTGCACTCACCCCCGGTCTGGTGCCTCAAGTTGCACAAAGGTTTCGGCAAGAAACAAAGCAGGTAGTGAAACACAGACTCACCAAGAGCCGACATCAGCAGATAAACCTTCATCCTTGTTGTCTTTTTCACCTCCTGTCCTCTTCTTCTTCTTCTTCTTCTTCTTCTTCTTCTTCTTCTCCCCTAAATGCCAGTTGAAAAACTTAATAAAGTTTCTCTAACTGACTTAACTAACTTGCACCTCTCCTGTCACACTCATAAACAGAGACAATCTGTCTTCTGAAACAGGAACTAGCCAACCACATCAACAGACTTGTTCACTCACTGTACTGTCTATTTGTTTGGCTTAGATAATGTACCACCGACAGCTTTCAGATAAGTGTGTACCACAAGATAACAGGTAACAAGAGTAAGGGTCGACCTGGAGCTGTGATGGCTATGAAAGTGAGCTGAGACTGGCCTGAATGGTTGCTGCAGGTAGCTGTGGGCTGAAGTATGCTAGCTGTGCAGGGCAAGGCCTTGAGTATTGCCCAGTCCAGTTGTGGGACAATTGGAGGATTGGAGAAGCTAGCTAAGATTATAGGCTATGTTGATGTTAATCTGCTAACTATAATCACTAAGTTGTAACCACGTCAAGTTCACTGCCCAGGGATGGAGCAAGTACTATGGAGACATCAGGGATGAGACATCTGAATCCACTTTCAAAGACTTGAGTTGGGTCTCAAGTTGGGTTAAGCTGATATTAAACCTCTTTGATTTTGTCAAAAAATGCATTGTACTATCATGGTAAAATAGAGGACCAGGACCCAGGACCGTTTGATCACCATTCGAGTTAGCGTTAGCATAATGACACCCACAACTTAGATCAGATCAAACAAAAAACTTTTACTTAAGGTAGTGAAACAGAACAGACCTTCAGTGTGTGACCACAGATTTAGAGATACAGTGTGAGATCGTCTGCAAACAGGAACGCCACAACAATTTTAGGACATAAACTTGAATGTAATTAAACAGATTTGGGGTTAGGGTTATGATTACATCAACATCAGGTCCTGCCAACAAACATGAGAAAGATGCACTTTAACACACTAACATGCACACAACAAGAACGAAGATGAGGCAAGATGAGGGTGAGATGAGGTTGGCTTTGGAGCAGGGGGTGGAGTTGTCAATGATGTTAACTGCAGGCATAGAGAGACAGAGAGAGAGAGAGAATGGGTCGAGCATTAAAACACAGTAACATGGTGGTTAAACAGAACATTTCACCATGGTGTAACGGTGACTATGGCATCGGTGAATGACCATGTTCACCTTCAGTGATCATACCCACTACACACTAGGCCCAAGTTCAGGAGAGACAGTTCAAGACGTTGTTACGGTTCAGGGGCAAAAATGCATCAACTCCCTAAACTCTAGACACTTACACAATCCACATCTCTACACTGGAACTGAACATTGTCATTAGTTACCAACAGTTGTGTAGTTTTTTAATGGTGTTTTTGGTTGTCATGTTTACCAGTCCCTACGTCCCCTTGTCCGCCGAGGAGTATAAACTCCACTCGGATCTTGGAATCAGATGCTAAAACACAGATTTGCTCTTCTGTTTGTAGTTAGACAGGCCTAGAGTCCCATGCACATCACATCAGGATGTGGAGACATTTAAAATTCGTCTGGACACAGCTGCCAAGCTACGACTGAGGAGGGTTCCAGGTAGATGAATGGTCAACTGACTGATTTATCGTTACAGACTCTGCTCTCCGATTTTTTACACAAAACGATAAGACATAAACTTGCGTCAAATGAAGAGCAGGCTGGTTAAATCATAAAGAAATAAAGAGTAGAGAGGGTTGATGGTTACCTGGGGTGTTTACATGTTCGCTTTTATTTTCGTCTGCTTCGCCACTGCCAAAGAACACAGAATCTTCATCGTCGATTTTAGTATCCTCATCATGATATGTACTTGATCCTCTTGATAACATGAGTGTGGCAGCTGTGCAAAAAACCAATAGACTTGAGAATACGTAACAAAAGTTAAACAATTAAACACAAAGTTGCATCAGTCTGAATGAACCTGCGAACCGTGAACGTGCCATTAAGGGTTAATCTTTGAAGGTTTGATGCAAGATCGTTATCTAAGATCCTTCCTCGCGCTCTATATTTTCTCAAGATTTCAATCTATAAAATATTAAAGAGACAAATTTTATGATGTAATAAATGTTCCCTGGTCCTTTGTACCCATTTGCATAGTGTGTAAAAGACAGTTTGACCATTGAGGCTCTGAATCGACGGCCATTTCAACCAGCTACTGATGGAGCCACTGAATGTCTGAGGTTTCCTGTATGACAGCGAATCAGAAAAATACAATTTTCTGTGGTCATGGTATGTGCGATGTGAGGTGTGACATGGGAACTCAGCTGCATTGGACATGTCAGTTGGCATGCACACTGAAGGGGAACTGCTGTCAACGAAATAAAGATCAGATACATAGAGGA
Organism: Caranx ignobilis; assembly: GCA_021432705.1. Classification (NCBI taxonomy): domain Eukaryota; kingdom Metazoa; phylum Chordata; class Actinopteri; order Carangiformes; family Carangidae; genus Caranx; species Caranx ignobilis. The sequence continues at coordinate 1,448,113 of MU269989.1, forward strand.
CATGCGTTGTGTTAGGGTTAGGTCAGTGAGTGCACAGGTAAGATACTAGAAATTAATTTAAGTGGATTTGAATTCATGCCCACGTGGTTAATGATCAGTTAAGGAGCACTGAACTGATGCCAAGTAACACGACCGAAACCCACATTACAATGCGGTAGAGAAGAAGTCTCTCTCGCTGACAACTAAACACAGTAAACCACAGCTTTTTTTTCTCTCTTCACCAACTCACCAAGAGCCCAGATCAGCAGGTAAACCTTCATCGTGGCCATCACCATCACCTCTTCTTCTTCTTCTTGTGCTCCTCCAAACGTCAGATGAAAGAAATAAGCCGGTGAGCCGCTGTCTCTCCAGCTGACAAAGTGTCTCTGCCATCACCTCACATCTGTGTGTGCATATATTCATGATATGCGACAGGAACTAGCTAACCACAGCAGAAGACATCACCAGACATGCTCCCTCAGCTAATATTATTACACTGTGAGACAGTAGCTACAGTTACTACAGTTATCACCAAAACTCATGCAAAATGCACTAAACAGAAAATTAGTATTTGTAGTGTTTTCTGTTGTTGCAGCTGAAGATCATTATTTATGAATCTGGGCCTGTTGCTCGGTGGCAGAAGGACTTCAATCTCACTGACAGTGATGATAATGAAGAACTGTGCACTTAAAACAATGCTTTATAAATAACACATTCACTCTAAAGCACAGAGCTAACAGTGTGCCTTCCAGCTCAGTCTGGTTTTCTCAGTAGGTAATAAAACTTGAAGCATCTTTGCAGACACTATCAGATCAACCATCCACTCTGTAGCTAATGAAACTTAGCTCACCCTCTGCTCCAGATACCAACGGTCTCAGTTTCATACTCAAACTTTCTCTGGTGACACATAAGGCAGCCATGCTGAAACTGCTCTACATTGTTTCATGTCACCCTCAGAACATTGTATGTTTCCTCTCTGATATTTGTGTTGCGATGATGAGAGTGACATTCAGTTTTTTTTTTGTCCTTAACTGGCCAAAGATGTGGTTCAGTTGAAGGTTTCACTGCTGAAGAAGTGTAATTATCACTAAGAAAAATCATTCATGCATTCATGATAGTAAGATGCAGTGAAATGGTGCCATTTCCTTTGCTGTGGTTGTGCACCAGGACAGTATGCTTCCACTGATGCCTTCAAATGCACAAATAAATGTGGGAGCAAAGAAACACAAAAGGATAGTAAGAATGAAAGAAACAAACAAAGCATAATCTGTAAGATATTTTATGGCCGTCTGAAAATCAGTTTAATTAAATTTGTCACATCATCTTGGCAATGGTTTCATCTAAAAGGAAAGACAAGACTGCAAAATGAAGACGAGCCATTAGCAGTGGTTGACCAGCAGGTGGCAGCCCTATCCCTCTGCAGGCTGAGCCGAGAGCGGCGCTGCTCCTGAAGTCACCATTGATCTAAGAGCTCAGGTGAATGATATCTGACACAAGCAGGGACTCAAATCTACAATCTTTCCCCCTTGACCTGAACGTGCCACAGGTGAACACCAGAGGAGCTTAAAAGCAAATAATGTCACTTCCTTTCAGGTGGAAATTGACAAAAATACAGAAACATCTTCACACAAAATCCACACATTTTACATCAAAAACAATGAAATGCACAGACACAAGAGCAAAAAATAAGATAAATCCAGATCTGATATTTGCATAAGATCATAATTTCACATTTGTGTCTCAGTTTATTGCACTGAAATCTCTTTGTCGGTTGAAGTAAGGCCTTGAAGTTACTCTGTAAGGGTGACTGTGTTTGTGCATGAAAAGACACATCAGGAAAACAAGTTCATTATTGAAAAATTTCAGCTCTGGCAGCAAGAAAACACAGATTCAAACAAGCCTCTGACTATAAAATCACACAACAGGAGGGACGAACATAAATCTGGAAATTTGTTTAAAATCAAGCTTTTAAATGTTGATTGTTGTGAATTTATTTAAACTCCCAAATTCTGTCAAAAAGCAGAATCAAAAAGGGAAAACAGTAGATTTCTGCTGAGCTTGAAAATGTGTCTCCAAATCAAATTAGGATATTTCATAGTCTTACTTTACTTTAGTTTAGCTTTGTTTTGTTTTTTTGCTAGTGTCATGCATCAAGTTTCTCTTCCAGAGACGGAGCTTCATTTAAAAAGGCTGGAAATAAAGTCTCCTGCATTTTGAAGTAAGACGGTTCAATTTTTTTTTTTCATATCAAGAAATAAGTGCAAAGATTTCAGAAAAATGTAGAAAACTATTTGCATTGATCCCACAAATATATACAAATCTGAACATGATTTATCTTCAAAATAATCTCCATCAAATTATTTTCATTAACATAAATATCATCCATATTCACAAGGGGAAAACAACATCAAAATATTCAAGTGCTGCCAGGTACGTATATGTATACATAGCGTACAAATCTGTGCATAAAGACAATATAACTTACTCACACCCGTTGAATTACTCCTCAAGATGTGTTTTGCATGTTTTGTGCTTGTACATTAAGACTTCACAAGCCCTCAGTCTTCGGCTGGTGGCCACTTAGCAGCTCCTTTGATGAGTTTTCAGCAGTGCCTTGCTCACAGGTACATCAGTGGCAGTTTCATTTTCTCGGACAGCAGTTTAAAACCACCCGCGCTCCCATTACTCCTCAGCAGAGCAGTCCAGAGCGATGCTGTGCTCCTGGGCAATGGCGGCTAGCTCCTTGAGGAACTCGGCGTACAGGACGATGGCAAACACTCGGCTCTTGGCCTGAGGGGGGATCGGAGGGCAGGGGGGCAAGACGCCAAGAGGAGGTAAAGCCAGAGTGTTCCTCACAGATCCGTTAGGAAGAGATGGGTCCAGGATGATGTTGCCATGTTGAGACTCGAGGCACTCTGAGGAATGTGAGGAAAAGATACTCAAGGTAAATCAGTCTGCTTCAAAGTGCGTATTTGTGCATCTGCCTTTTCTAACTTAAGGCCACCTCTTGCAAGAATTCATATTATTCCATACAACATCATATCAATACTGCTGCTGTAATAAACTGGTACTGCTGCTACCTCTGTGCACTGTTACTGGTGCACAGTTTTCTGTACTGTAAAGGAAATGCAGCTTCAGGCACTGAAACCTGCAGCTGCTGGCTTTGGTTTCCTGTTGATGTGAGGTAATACGTGTGTTCATTAACCTCTAAACTTGCTGTCCTGGTCTTTAGCCAGCAAGAACCTCCAGGCCTGAGTCACCAGGGTTGGATAGTCTGGTCTGTCCGCCACGTAGCGCTCAATCTGAGCATGAACCGACAACAACACCTACAAATACATGCACAGCATTAAAATGAAGACATGTAAAATAATAAAAAAAAAAAAGATGTGTGCGACTTGTGTTTGGATGTTACCTGATAGAGTGTGCGTACGTTGGGCTGGTTGTGTGTTGTGTCAGTGTTGAGCAGGAAGGATCTGAGCAGAGGTTGTGGGTACGATGCCAGCTGGGCCAGGATGCCGGTCACCAACAGGTTCACAGCAATGGAGTTTTCCAGAAGGTTCTCAAGGCGGGACAACAGGACACTAATGAAGGGACCTAGGACACCGTAAGAAACAACAGGTTAGTACGCATGTGTGTGACAGTAAATATATCTCAGCTTCAGGAAACGTGTTGTACCTGTGAAAGGAATCCCATGTCTACTGCTGCCTTTCTTACTGCTGCTCCTCAGCTCCTCTCCTTCCTCAACCTCGTCTTCCTCCTCCATGGCCTCCTCCTCTCCTTCCTCCTCTCCGTCATCCCACGAGGAGCTAATATCAAATTTGTCATAGAGTTTGTCTTCCTCTTCTTCCAGTTTTTGCCTCAGTGCTCGAACCCGCCTCCGAAATGAGCCAATGTTGTCCGTGATATCGTCACAGTCAGGCTCCACTCCAAAAGAGAGCATGAGTTCCTGGTATTGGGACAGGAAGTCGTCCTTCTTTGTGACTTTGCTACCTGACAGACTCGGAGGCGTGGAGGTATTGCATGCAGAAACCAAAGGGTCAGATTCATGATGGCCGTTGGGTACAGTGTTTGTCTCTAAACATGGTGGTGAGGGTTGTGTGTTGTGGTGTACATGCTGCTGGTGTGTTGTGTGATTGTGATTGGTTACAGTTGTGAGGTCACTCAGGTTGAAGCTTTTCTGAATTACTTGCCCATCTTCCTCAGCATCATCACAATCGTCAATGATGTGATTCTTTCCGTTAAATCCGTTGAAGAAACCTTGAAGTCCCTTCACCTCTGCTTGTACATCCATCCAGTGTTTCTCGCCTTCTTCTTCCTCCTTCTTTCTCCCTGTCTCTTTTCCACAGTATTCACTCCTCACCTCCTTTCCATAATCTTCGCTCCTTCTTTCCTCCTTACCTCCATCCTCACTCCTCCTTGTTGACATAATACTGTTAACTGTTTCCATTACTGTCCTCCCTGTCATCGTTAACATCGATGCTATCGACATGCCCATCGACACTCGCTGACCATTTGAGCTGCTTCCACGTGCCCTTCGATTTGCTGCCATGATTCTCTCCAAAATGGCCGCCTTTGTGTCTTTCTGTGCGACCAGATCGTAGACCAGAACGTCGTCCTGAAACTCGGATTCCTCTACATACGAGCCGTGAACCAACTTGATCGCATTGCGACGCATTTCCTGGATGTGTTGAGGAGGTAGAGGAGGAGGTGCTGTCACACTGCCATTCGCAAGCCCCATGTTTGTCAGCCCGGATGAAGAGGGATCGTCGTCTTCAAAAATGTCGTCCCACTCCAGCTCCAGGGCAGAACTGGCTCTTCCTGCCTGGTTGCCCGTGGAGATGGTGTCTGAGGAGGAGGGGGTAGGGGAGAGGGCCGAGGGGGGAGGAGTGATGACCAAAGAGCAGATAGAATCGCTCTTGACCCGCTGTACAATTTCCTCCTCATCCTCTATGTCGTCCCCTGGTGTGTCAGACTGGTACTCTTCAGACAAAGGGTTGATCCCGTCATACGGAGCTGACCAGAGCTGACAAGCCCTGCAGGAAAACAAAACTCATCATCATCAAGATCTTGGACGCATAAAATGATCTTTTCCTGGGTTCTTCCTCAAAATTAGAGGGAAGGATTTGCTTCTCTAGCGCCATGGCAGATGTCAGTATATCACAACAAAGCAGTTCTCACTGGGCAGTGGCCCAGTGCTCCAGGGACTGGTGCGTTATGAATGATCTTATCTCCTAACATTACCAACATACCCATACTCTCTGCACCACCTTGGGTGAACTACAAGGAGCTCTGTTAAACTCCCAGACCATAATCTTGGACCAGTTCAAGCTGTAACCCCGGTCCCACCTTTCATCAGACAGGAAACAGAAGTCGACATACTAACCTCTGGGAGGTGGCAATGGCCTGACGGGCGTCCCAAAGGTAGTGGAGGTAGTTAACGTCCATTAGGAAATCTGAACCTCGGCAGTAACCAACACTGTCTGATACCGCCAAGTCTGAGGAAGACGGAGAGATCGAGTTAATACACATGTGAAAGTGTGTGTGTGAACGTACCTGTGTTAGTTGTACTAACCTGCTCCTTTGGGCCAGTGGATGTGCTCCGACTGTGAGTGTGTGTTAGTGTTGTGGAGGTACACGGGGCACCATGAGGGCATGAGGAGCAGGAAGGAGGCGGCGCTGGAGGAGTAGCAGTCTCTCTGCTTTAAGGAGGAACGCTGCCTCCTGCTCAGGTGACTGCAGGGAATCAGATACCTGAGGAGACACGAGATGTACCCAGCATGCACCACTGCAATGACAAAACCAAATCGAGGGATTTTTACTGCTTTCGGACTGACCTGAAGACCAACTGCAGCATGACGTCCTCGCAGAACAGACCGATCAGAGTCCTGAACAGAGCCAGCGACACCGTGCCTAGCTGCAGGACAAAACACACAACAAAAGGTTCAAAGGTCATTTCATCAGTTCATCTGCAGAATCGTGAGAAGTGTGAGATTGCGGTCGCCGACCTGAAAAGGTGTGTTGACCCTGCTGACCAGCGTGTCCAGGATGTGCACGTTGTCGTGAGTGTGCAGCAGGATGAAGGACAGGAAGGTCTGGAGGAGGGCGGGCTCAGAGATGGAGCGCAGGAACAGGTCCAGGTACGCTGTGGTGGTCATCACCTCCTCCACAGTCAGCTGCACACACACACACACACACACACACACACACACACACACAGAAAGGTTTATAAGAACCTGAATGTACCTGAATAACATCATCGTTAAAGCTTCATCTACATCCTGATAAGACATATTTACTAATCTCTGATTCTGAGTCTTTCAACTGGAAAACAAACATTAACATCTGCCCTCTAGTGGTAACTCACATGTATGACAAGTGGGAATCTGCTGTGTTTTCTGAGCATTTATTTACATTTTCTGCATCTGTATACTACTCCATACACTTCAGATGGACATATAGTGTTTACTTCACCTGCATTTACTGTATTAACAGTTGAACTGTAACTGATACTCAACAAATCAAAGATTTAAACACTAAATGCACAAACAGTTGTTCTGCTGCCTAGAAGGAATTTTATTTTTGTGAACTCTTCTTGAGGTATTGATCTTTTTTTAACTTCATCTATAAGGTGTCGACACCTTGTGCAGAGCAGGAGCCAGGACAGGCACCAAGAAGCCGTTGTAGATGTAACTCAGCAGCTGGGCCCTGATGGAGGGATGAGCCACCTGAGCGGAGGAGATAAAGACAGACACAGTGATGAATCCTTTTCTTTTTCTAAGGAGCCTTTGTGTGTGTGTGTGTGTGTGTGTGTGTGTGTGTTTTAAATCACCTTGGTAACGGCGCTACAGAAATCCAGTGAGTGCAGGAAGTGGACGAGAGCTGGGACCTGTCGACCCAAACATCAGGTAACAGTGACATCATCAATAATCAAGTTAATCAAGTCATTTTTTTTGTCAATCGCTCACAGAAGATCATCAATCAGTTAATTTATTTTTTGTATTTTCCTCATGAAAAAGTCCCAAAATCTTAAGTTTAGATTTTATTTCCATTCATTCCTTCATCCTGTCACTCATGTACTGTGGTTGTCATGGTTACCTGCTGCCAGTCGGCCTGGTCCAGACAGTGCCAGTCCTCGCTGTAAACCTGCAGCCTGGCTGGAAGAGACGAGTAGAGACCGGACAGACCTGTGGCCAGCACCTGTCCACACACACACACACACACACACACACACACAGTTTGACATTTGTCTGTTGTTTTCAACTCTTTTCATTGAGTCAACAAGAAAACAGAATTATTTCTGAGGATGCAGGACTAACTCCTTAATGAGAAAGGAGATGAAAGAAAAAGGCAAAAAGAAGAGGAGGAAACAAAGGAAGTAAAAAAAACCATCAAAGTAAACAACAACAACAACAACAGCAGCAGCAGCGGCGGTCAAACAGCTGCAGTCTCAAGTCTCGTTAACAATCAGGCAGCCGTCCAATCACGTGCAGACTTGCTAATCCCTCCCTCTCTGCGAGCCAATCTCTCACTGATTTACTAATCTGCTCTCTGCATAAAGATTGAGGTCAGAGTGTGGTCACATGGTCTCAAATCTGAAACACACACACACACACACACACACACACACACACACACACAGGTGGCACATGCTCAAGTGTCTTTGCTCAAACACACACTGACAGAAACTGGCAGCGGTGGAGCCAAGATGGCTGTCACAGGAAGTAAACAATAGGCGTGTATTCACTTTCACTTTGAATAACATTAGATATCTCCCATCTGTTTACATGTAATGCTAATTAGCACATGCTAACACTCTTGTCCCTCATGTTTACCCTGTCATTCTGTCTGTCTGTCTCTCTCTCTCTCTCTCTCCGACCCAGAGGAGGCAGCATGAGCTCATTAGTTTATTACATAACTGTCATAATGAGATTACAATGCAGAGAGGAGATGAATGAAGAAAAGGTCTCATCACGCTCTGCACTCAAAACCTTCACATCACTGTCGTTTCAAACAGCTGATTCACCAGAAACCAAAACAGATTCAAGTCACAGCTTCCTAAAAAGCTTTTTTTTTTTTTTTTTTTTAAATATATAAAATCATTAAATATGTAAAATTAACCAGTTTTCCTTCTTCCACTCTCTCAGTAAAGTCTGTTTTTATTCCTCTGTCTGCAGGTAGAAGGAATGTGGAGATTAACCCAGTTCAGCTCAGATAACAGGGGGTCTGTGAGGGATAAACCAGCAGCTCAGGAAACAAACCTGTACACGCTCCACACACACTGAAGTCACTGTGAGACACGAGTCACATGTTTGTAACGACAGGTTCAAGGAGAGACGTCGATAACGTCTGGTTTTCTGATTCTGAACACAATCTGTGACTCATAGACACAAGACGACCGTGAAGCTCCTCTGTTATCGTGGGACGAGACGTCAAGGATTCACACTGTCTGTGACTGGAGTCATGGTGTGTGTGTGGGTGTGTGTGTGGGTGTGTGTGTGTGTGTGCGCGCACTCACAGGACAGAAGTATGTGTTTTCTCCGATGTGGTGTGCGACTCGTGGCTCGGAGGCCGACAGAGACATGATGAGCAGCAGAGCGTCTCTGGCCTGTTGACCGACTGAACCCTGTCTGAGAGACAGAGACCAATAAAGTTTGGTTTGTATGTTAACACACTTTAATGTGTGTGTGTGTGTGTGTGTCCTTACCTGTGTGTGTATGGTATGAGCAGAGAGAAGAGCAGGAAGTTGGCCGCCCCCTGGTCCTCACTGGTGTGGAAGAACAGCTCCAGCACTGACGGGTCTTTGACCAGAGCCACACACAGCTGGTTCAGCAGGAGGACGAGCTCCGCCTCCACCACGCCGCCGCTGTCTGGAGCGGGAACAGGTGGATTAACCAAACAGGTAACAACCCACTGAACGTCTTTCTATCTACACCTGTGACATGTGAAAACACTTCTTATTTAACTCCTTAAGCCAATTAGATGCAGTTCCCCAGCTAAACCTCCTGAGACCTGAGGCCGGACTCACCGGTTCCTGGTCCGGCGCACGAGGCCAGCAGCATCATGAGAGGCCTCAGGACCGGTTTGTGGTGCAGCAGAGGCTGTTTGGCCTGAGACAGGAGCATCTGGTACATCCGGAGCTGCTCCAGCTTCATGTCCTCGGTGAACTGCCTCCTGAGGCTCCACAGGAACAGCCGCTCCATCACCCCCTCCAGAACCACGAACTCCAGGATGGGACCCATCGCTCCACCTGGACCCAGGACATCAAACACAATCACATACAGTCCGACCGCTGCAGAACCCTGAAGCTGCTTCTTCTTCTTCTTCTTCTCCTCTCTGTTCTCTGACCTTGTCCTGCCTCCTCCTCCATCAGCAGGAACAACATGTGCTCCACGTAGTTCTGGACGGCGCTGGCTTCGTCCGCCGGGATCGGACCGAGGCGTAACGCTCCAGAGCCGCCGCTGCTGACGCCACCACTGCTGCCACTGCTGCTGCTGCTGCTGCTGCTGCCACCATGACCAGAGAGGAAGCTCAGAGCACCGGTGCCACTGCGACCCGGCTCGTGTTTCTCCAGGATCTTCACCACCTGCAGAGAGCGAAGGTGAACACAGTGTTGTTTACTACACGACTTTCATTCATTTGCACCTGAACTGCTGATGATTTGACTTAATAACAGAGACTCAGAGCCTCCTCTCTTCTGATTGGCTGACACCGTCCTGTTGTTACTAGATCACCAAGAGGAAGCTGAGATGAAACAAACCTTCAAAATAAAGATATTCCTTAAAATTGAGTTAAATAAAGATATTAATTATTTATTGATTTTTACCTTTAATCTAAATATTGATCGTCCAGTACAAACAGCAAAGACTTCACTGTAATGTGAAATAAAACAACGAGCGATGAATGAAAGAGAAGAATGTAATTCACTGTGTCTGGACTTGTGTTAACCTTTGACCTCTGCTGCTACATGCGAGCACCACACACACACACACACACACTACACTACGCTTGCACACAGAGACACAGAGTGTGTGGGTTTTCTTGGCGGGTGCAGAGAGAGGTTTGTTCTAAATGGACTCTGTGTTTAAGGGCCAAAGACTGGGTCACACACACACACACACACACACACACACACACTGTCTCTGCCAACCATTATGAGAAAAATAGGACAGACTGAAGAGACTGAGAGACAGAAGATGTAAAGAGCAACAACTGTAATGTCAGTTTTTGTGTCTGAGCTGTGATCCTCATTGATTGATTGACTGATTGATTGATTGATTGATCGATGAGCGGATTGATAAACTGAGTCCTCTACCTGTGCCCAGTGGTTCTTGAACACGATCATGCACGTCTCCGGGTCCACCCCTCTCAAGGTGAGGGACTTCTTCCGGTTGCCCCCGACAACCACCGAGGCCATCATGTTGACTGGCTGTCAGGACGCTATAGCATGTTCCAGCTCAGGGTGCGGGGGGGCGGCGGCTGTGGCCAGGGTAGGGGCGGGGGGCATCAGACTCCCTCCCTGGGCAGTGAAGGCAGCGTCCGGCCTGAAAGGAGAGTCACTGGTTTTTCATTTCATTTCTGGACCTGATGTGAATCAACCTGCGGAGCTGCAGGAGGATAATCCATCGTCAGCGATATTTTTAGCCTCAGCGGCTCTGAACGTCCACGTCAGGTCAGACTGAAATATCCCAAACTGTACGACGCAGTGTCGAAACAACAGAAACAAGATGAGACGTTCAAGGTCTTCATGTTTGGGTTCGGTGTTGTGACGAACATGAATGTTCAAATCAGACGTATCTACGAACTCAGGATGAATCTGTAACACCTCTGCTGATCCTCTGACTCCTCATCCAGCACCGACACATGATCCAATTTCATTATTTATTTATAATTTATCATTAAACTGAGGGCCAATGATCAGTATTGATCAGCCTCCCGCGGCCTGATGGAACCTGTGCTGCGTTCAAAGGTTTATTTCTGACGTACAACTTTCAAGTGAACAACATATTAATCCGCAGCAGGAGGCTGGTCAACACACTCTTAACTCTCTCCCTCTCTCTCTCTCTCTCTCCCTCTCTCTCTGTCCAAAATCTAAAAGCAGCCGAGGCCGGAACAGGAAGTGAGGGTCGTCGACGGCAACAACCAAACAGGAAAATGGACTGCGAACACATCCGAGCCTCCACCCTGGGCGTTCCAGGACATTCCTCAGATTCCCAGTGAGCTCTCCAAGAAACAGAGACACAGATACACACCTCTGTGCTGCTGCTGAGACGGCATGGACGAGCGAGCCTGACGCCTGTTGTCCTGAGAGAGAGAGAGAGAGAGAGGGAGAGAGAGAGAGGGATGAGTGAAAGAAAGAGTGTAAACTGTCTGGTTCACACTCACTCAGTTTAAAAATCCAGCTTTAACCATCTGGGCCTCTAATCTGACTGTGTGTGTGTGTGTGTGTGTGTGTGTGTGTGTGTGTGTGCGCACGCAGGTCAAACACTTGGACTTTGGTTCAATTTCCTGTTTGGATCAAAAAAGAGAGAGAGGGAGATAATCTGAGATGAGACAGTGATGTTTAATCCCAGTGTGTGTGTGTGTGTGTGTGTGTGTGTGTGCGCCCTTCAAAATCAGACAGTCACATGCCATCACACAAACCAGGGATTAAACACACACACACAGACTGAGTGGAGGTGTTCGGTTCATCTCTGGCCTGTTTTATAATTCTCTTCACATTTAGCTGATTGAGGTTTGAACTAAACGATGATGATGATGATGATGATGATAAAACACCTTGTTCAAGGGCACACACGCACACATACACACACACACACACACACACACACACTGACCTGTCGGTGTTTGCACAGTTGTTTCTCTCTGACCACAGCTGCACTGTTTCTCACTGTGAGGCCTGAGGGGACGTCACTCAGACAGGAAACAGTGTCTCTGGTAAAGACTCATGGCAGCGGATACACGCTGAACAATCAGGTCCTGACCAGTACAGTACATCATATCCTCACTGGTTTTCTCTTTGATACTGGTTCAGACAACTAAAGGATCAGATATAGATCCAGTGTGATGCGTTCAAATGTCAGAAGTTTGTCCACTGGAAAGTCCAAAACAGGATTTCCATTTTGGTTTTGTTTTCTGATCCTCATCTGAGAATTACCCTAAAAAAACTTTATTTTGAAATTTCTTCTTGCTGGTGCGTTCACTGACGCTCTGACATCTGTGATTTGGCGGTGAAAGAGAGGAGCAGTGTGGCTTCACAGTGTCGTCGCCCTCCTCCTGGACTGGTGACAGTTTTTGAACAGCGTTTGCACATGAATGCACCGCTGTCCAAAAAAAAAAGAGAGCTCTGAACACACACTTGAACGCACCACACTGTGTTCTCACTGTGTGTGTGTGTGTGTGTGAGTGTGTGTGTGCAGGTCAGGGAGGGTCACTGAGCTGAGAGTGTGAGCACATGGATGTAACACCTTCTTAGCTCGTCTTACATCACACACACACACACACCTCACAGGTGAAGCAGCATTACTCAGCACAACACACACACGCACACACACACTTGATAGATAAAATACCAAATCAATAGAATAAAGTAGATTACAGTAGAAAACAGTAGACAGTACAGTACAGCCATTGACCTGCTTCATCACTTTATTCTGAAACTTCTTAGCTGTTAAATCTGGATGATGTCACTGGTGTCCATGAAAACCTCACATTAACTGATCAATAATCAATCAATAGTAATGTTTTCTCTCAGTGTTGTCCACCTGAGCCTGTCACACGGGTCTTACCTCGGTCTCTAAGTGCTGCTCCTCCTTCCTCCTGAAAACAGAAACAAAATCAAAGTGGCTCCAAACTTCGACAGGAAACTGATTTAAAAAAATAAAAACTAGAAACTGAAGTAAAATCTCGTCGTTTCTCGTCGTGAAGCTCGTGAGGACTCGTTGTTGTCGCTCGAGTCCAGACCACAGACCAGTTTCTCACCGCGGCTCCGTCTCTCAGGCTCTAAGCCGCTCAGATGTCAATCACTGCGGCTGGCTGCTAGGTAACCGCGGGGCCACGCCCATACAGTCGGTAAACCACGCCCCCTTCCTCGCCAGAGAGAGAAAGACAGAGCGCGAGAACAAGGCAGCTTTATTTGTACACAGCACGTTTTATACAGTGGGACTATTCAAAGTACTGTACAGAGACTTCACTCATAAAACATGACAAACATTCACATTCACACGTTAATACATTTAATAATCTACATAACTGATGAAAAATGACATGTGGTGATGATAAAAAGTGTCATAAATAATCCTCAGTTCACCAGAGTGATCACATATATTCCTAATAGTAGATGGTAGAAAGCACAAAACCACAGTACAAAGTACTTTAAATGATGATAAATACCACATATGTACAATGAAGTGTATTTACATACAACACAGTGATATAGGTCGTGTGTTAAACCACTACACGTGGTGAACTGTGTGACTGTGATGCAAAGGACTGGTGTGAACAGATTTGTGCCCCACAATCTGATAACTAGTAGACACACACACACACACACACACACACACACAGAGTGTAGCCCCCTCCTGCTGTGAGGTGCTGTTAACGAGGCTTTGTTAATCACCGTGGAAACGCAGGTTAACGGCTGCTGGTAAGAGACAGAAGGAGCTGTTAATCTGCTGTTAGAACAATACACACAGGTCATGTGGGTCACCGCCAACACACACACACACACACACACACACCACCTTCATCATCATCATCATCATCTGCTATAAGGAATGACCTAATCTGATGTTAAGTACACTACACTGTTCACTATATATATACGTGATAGTTTGATTTTTGGGAGTTTTACACTGTGAGGGAAACAATGAATCAGTTAACGGAGAAAATATCAATCAACAACCAATGAAATGTTTTAGTGTCAATTCAACATGTATAGACTTGAATACTTTCTAAACACCTGACCTTTCCATCCAGAGGTCAGTGGAGGTGTTTTGTTTCACCTCCTCGGTCACCTGCTGCTGTTTAATGCAGAGGTCAGTGCTGCCCCCCAGTGGCTAAACACCTACAACTACAAGTGAAATCTCAAAAACCATTAAAATAACATTGTACAAATTAGTTTGCAAATACAAGTCAAAAACAAGAGGAAGAATAATGCAGACTGACCGAGTCGTTTTTCATTGAGAGCCAAGTAGTTACAATGAAAAACACATTGTCTTCAGTGCCAGGAGTGTGTGTGTGTGTGTGTGTGTGTGTGTGTGTGTGCGCTTGTCTAAACCTGCTGATCACTGTTTACATTCCTCCCTGTTGTCATCACTGAGTCACTGTCACTCCCTGCTCTTGTTATTCCTCTGTGTTGTGTTTGACATATATGAGCTGCTTTATTCCACTTTATATCGTTTTCAGTGCGTGAAACAGGAAACAGACTTCCCTTTGTTGGTGTCAGTGGATCCACCACAACACACACACACACACACACACACCTCAGCTGATAGTTGGACTGTTATCTGGAGGCCAACACACACACATGTAGAAGTACTGGGGTTTCATTTTGTGTCTTTATTGTGGGTTATTTTGCATTTTTGTGGTCATTTCCTGTCTCATCTGTGACTTAGTAGTAGTGTTGTGTGATAAGTTTGTGTCTCTTCGTGGTCATTTTCCATCTTTCTTCGACCATCCTGTGTCTGTTTCCGGTCTGGTCTGGTGTCCACTCTGATTTATGTGTCTCTGAGACGTCAGTTTGTCTCTTGTCCATCTTTCATGGTTGTTTTCCGCCTGCTGTATTTTTAAAAACAGTCTGTGTCTCTTCTGTCTCTTTCAGGTTGTCTCTTACATCTTTGAGGACGTTTTCCGTCTCGACATGTGGTCGTTTTCATAAAACAGACTGTGTCTCGTTGTGGTCGTTTTCTTCTTCGTTGTGATAAATAACGTGATTTTTACGGTCGTTTTGCGTCTCTTTCCATCAGTTCGTTAAAGTTTGTGTCATTTTGTCGTCGTTTTCCGTTTCTTTGAGGCACGTAACCTACGTCACACAGGTGGAGTGAAGAGCGCCTGTCACTCACCAGACACTTTACTTCGCTAATTGTACTTTTCCTCCATGTTTTTTTTTTTTCCCTCCTCATCTTCCTGACGTCACACAGCCGGAGCGCGTGCGGCGGCTCCGTATATCGCGAGCTCGCGGCCAGGCAGAGGGAAAGGAGGAGGTAGTGGAGGAGGAGGAGGAGGAGGAGGAGGAGGAGGTGGTGGTGGTGGAGGAGGGAGCAGACAAAACTCTTCAACCGAAACCCAACACAACGACAAGTATTGTCTTTGAATAACAGCGGCGTTTACACGGCGTCAAGCCGCCGAGCAGCACCGAGCCGCGGTGTGGAGCCGAGCCGGGAGCCGTTAGCGGCTTTAAAGTTGTCGGTGTTCGGGGTGAACTTGTTCCGAGTTGTTGTGGTGGTGGATGTTAGCGACGACACAACAGCAGCAGCAGCAGCAGCAGGAGGAGGAGGAGGAGGAGGAGGAATAATGCCGCTGTCTCTGCTTTGACCACCCGGCTCCATTTTCCCCATCAGAGACGAAGGGAAGGAGAGAATAACGAAGGGAAAGAAGAAAGAAGGAAAGTGAGGAAGACGACGGAAATGGCCGAGGCTCGGTCCGAAGAAGAGGAGGAAAACATGATGAGGGACACCCGCGAACAAGTGGTCCGACGGCAGCCCAACGGCTCCGGAGGTGAGACCCCCCCCCCCGAAAACACACGAACGTCTTTCACCTGTTTCGAACCGATTCCACCTGATATCGATTACCCTCATTAGCACACGGTGGGGAAAGTAGCTGTCATCGAAGTGTAGGTTAGTTAAACAGCGGGAACACAACCTTCACCTGAAGCTACAGATGCACAGGTAACAGAAAAAAAAGTCCCTTTGAGTTTAAACACGAAGCTTAAAAATCACATTGAACTTTACATTAACTGGTGTTTGTGCGTGGTTTTCTGTGGTGCGTTTGCGGTCCGGTTGGCCACGGTGGGAAGTTGAGGAACTCCCTTTTCTGTGATATGTGTAGTGTCCCTGTAAAATGTCTCACAGCACTGATAAACCTGTGTGTTTACATGTACATGCAGGTCAGGCTGCGTTTAAATGTCCATTATAGTAAATAAACAGTTCACAGCTGCAGCATGAAGAGGTTTGTACCTAATGTGTTTACGAATACTTATAGGAAGTCTTGTTAGATGTAAAGAAATCACATACAGAAGAGAGGACTTGAGCCAAATGATTGATCCTTTACCAATCAATCTAATGAATATTTGTCAGATTGGCTGTTAAAGATACTTAAAGTGGATCTTCTCTGTTCTCTGTACTTCAGTGACTGCTGCGGGTGTGACGGCCACAATGTCATAAATCCTCACATCAAACACTGAACACACAGTCATCATTTGGGTCGAAGTTCACACGTGGAGTTATGAACACACACTCTTCACACACACACACACACACACACACACACACATAGCATTCCCAGTTGGCTATAATGGTGCAGGCCTGTGCCAAGACTTAGAGCCATTAATTTAGTGTACAAGTCCTCCCTCTTTGTCTCGTCCTGTGTCTCTCTCTCTCTGTCTCCGTCTCATTCAGGGAAACACAGGTTATAATTTAACATGTCTTGACTCTTCTTTGGAAGTGTGTGTGTGTGTGTGTGTGTGTGTGTGTGTCCTGTTGGGTGACATCCGTGTTATATCTTTGGAAACATGACAGCGTTTGTTCAAACCACAGATGTTTTCAATGAAAGACTGTTGATTACTGATTTTATCCACATCCTCCACCGTGATCGACTTTTTCTTCACTGTAGTTTGTTTGCAGAAACACTTACTGTCCTGAAAACAGTTTGTGCCCCTCCAGTCTGGATCGTACACGCCTCAGGTCGAGACACGGTCGGAGACTCTGACCGGTCTTTGAGGATTTGCTGATGTCAGTTTGTTTGGAATAAACAGGTGAAGAAGAAGAAGAAACAGGAAGCTGGAACTGCACCGACAGGTGATTTTAAGTGACAGTTGACCTGACAGGGAAGTGCACCACAATAACAGTACGAGCTGACATGTCATATTCAAGTACGCTTTCAAAATAAAGCGCTTCCTTTCCTTTCCTATGGGCAAAAAAAAACCCCAAACAAATTGGCCTCCTCAGTGTGAAGCGCGTCCAAGCTCTTGGTTTCAGCGACCGCTGTCCAATAACAACAACAAAGGAATCCAGCAGGCAATTAGCATGACTTCATCATCTAACACTCGTAATGTGGTACAAACACAGGCCTGGGAACATGTGCTGCTCACAGTCTAAGTCAGCTGGTGTTGTGCAAAGCATGTGATTTTGGCGAGCTGAGGTCACCGAGTTTTCACCAAATGTGTTTTAAATGTGGGGGTTTTTATTGTTTTTGAACTTAAGGAGCGTGTGTTTTCATTCCAAAGAGATGAAAATATTTTTGCACCGTGGAGGAAGTCTGATTGGAAATCAGAGAAGATACGGTCCGAACGCTGGAGAGCAACGGTGGTCCTTCTGGTCTGTCCGTCTCTCTGTCCGTCTGTGTGTCTTTCTGTGTGTGGACTCAGAGACAATCTGTGATCAATT
This sequence comes from Caranx ignobilis, assembly GCA_021432705.1. Classification (NCBI taxonomy): domain Eukaryota; kingdom Metazoa; phylum Chordata; class Actinopteri; order Carangiformes; family Carangidae; genus Caranx; species Caranx ignobilis. The sequence goes on from MU269989.1 coordinate 1,465,692, forward strand.
CTTCTGGAATCTGAGGTTAGCTGTTTCCAGAAAGGTCTGACGTCGGCCTCTCCTCAGCCTCGGGAGCAGCGGCTCAATCAAAACACTGCAAGATACTGTCGCGAGGGAAGCTGCAGAAAAACAAGAGTGAGCCAAGATAGTAAAAAAAAAACGATGTGGAAACTGATTGATTGATAGTTTTAGGTGATAACCGTCCACTAATCTGTTAAGGAGGGAATACAACATCTCCAGATTACCTCTAAAAGTTCCCAGACGTTCCCACGGCTTGTTCCCTCACATGTTCGACTGTTCACGTGACAGGTGACGAATTGTTCCCCCTGTAAAGGCAGAGACTTCCTGTCAGACCGTCCGGTGCTCACAGGGCGTTTGGTGGCTTCACATGTTGTTTAACATTTCAGGACTGAAAATCTAACCTGAGTTTGAGGAGCTGATGTGAGATCAGATGTGAGTCCTGTGATACATCTACAGTCTGTATAGTATCTATGGATTATTGATCACTGCAGCTTTTAGGGGAGTAAAGTCTGCTCTGGTTATGGTCGACCCTCCTATAGTAATCTCCTTTAGTTCCTATCTCTGACCTGTGACCTCTGACCTCATGGTGTCAAAGGACAAACCCCAACTCCGTGGAAAATCTGCTGCGCTGTGCATTTGCATGTTTGAACGCAGCTCCGGCTGAGCCAGCCCTGCTGCAGGACAAACATCTGGAAGTATTAAAACTCCTGATGACTCCAGCAGAATCCCGCAGCGGCCAATCGCGGCCTCGCTTCATGTGTGCTTTCGGCCAATCGGAGAGCTGGCCAGCAGAGACGGGCGGTCCCGTCAGAGCTCCACAGAAGGAGAGAGGAGAGAAGAGGTGGACAGAGCAAGAGAAAGGAGGAAGAAATTTAGACGTTTTGGAGTAAGAGGAAGAAAAGGAAGAAAAAGAGGTGGAAGGAAGAAAGGAAGGAGGAAGTGCTGGCAGAGGTTTTACCAAAGACGTCAACGTTCAGTCTCTCCGGACGCCACAGGAAGCCAAGCTGACCTGAGATCAGTTTAAGGTGTGAGGAGAAGGAGAGGAAAGGAGGTAGGAAATGAGAAAATGCACAGCACGGACAGAAAAAGACAAGTCCTCTCTTTTCTGTCTCCCTCTTTTCTTTTTCCTTTCTTTGTTCACCTTGAAAAGGTGATGACAGGAAGTTGAGGTGAGGACAAAAGCTTTTCTGCCGTCGTCAGTGTGGCGATCACCTGACCGTCAGTCGAGCGTTGGCAGGGGACGTCCTCTGTCCTGCATTTTACTTTGATGTGGTTTCTAACAAGGAGCTGTTTCCTTTGTGCAGTTACCAGTTCTTCTTCTTCTTCTTCTTCTTTTGTCTTTTCCAAACAAACGGAAACCTTCAAATGCATCACTTCACGACGAGTTTGTCTTTGCGATGGTGAAATTCACCCTGAACTTTATGGATTTCTGGTTTGAACCCACATAGCGACAGTTTAACAACTAAGCTAACGAGGCTACATGTGTTTTTGGTTTGATCGTAGGACTTTTATGTGAAATTGTTAATGTTTCGACAAAGTTCGTCTTTTAAAGTGTAAGAAACTGAGTAGTTTCTTCTTCTTCTTTCTTTCTTTCTTTCTTCTTCTTGGTTCTTCTGGGTTTTCTGTTTTAATGCTGAATCACCAGACGATGGAGTGATGACTGGTTTCAATAGGACGACAGTGTCTGTATTAAAACACTTCAATCCAATGGGCTTTAACTCTCTACAACTACAACAAGATCTGATTGGATTAAAATAAAAACCTACAAACTGACAAAATCCTTGGAGAATAATCAGTTTTTGCCGTTTAGAAGAAGTCAAAGTCAAAGGTCCACTGTCTGCAGACCACTTTCAGACGACGTCATTCAACAGACTTGAAATGCTGAGTCAGCAGAGGGAGGGAGGCTGAGATGCAAACTCACAATGGAGAAACGATAGAGAGCAAACCTCACAGCCTCGAAGTCGTATCATGTGACAGTAAGTCAGTATTAGTCACTGAGGCTTTGGACCTGATGAGTGATCAGGTGAAGTTGGCCTGTTCTGGTGCGGATCAGCTGGTGTTGAAAGGAAGATTATCGTACAGTGTGTGGTCCTGAAGATCCTGGTCTTCAGTCTTCAGACAGTCTTTCCTGGTTGTTATTATTCAGTTTGGTTTATATTTGCCACCGACACAAGCTCTCCGTCAGCGTTTGGCCTGTTTTTGAGATCGGACGTCTCTGCCGTCCACAAGCTGCCTGTTGTCGTCCATGTCTGTTTTAGTATCGGAACAAGAAACACTTTTTTGTTCTTGTGTGATTCACAAAGTCGTCTGTCTCAAGTCGTTCATTGTGGTGGCTTGTGTTTTTGTTTTTTACTGTGTGAGGTCCTGACCGTCAAAGACTAAAACATCTGTTGGTGGGAAACAACTGGAACTGATTGGGGGCTTGTCAAGTCCTAAAGACACTTCCTCATCGAGACCCTCTGGTGGAGGTTTACTGCAGCTTTCGGTCGTCACCACATCTTTGTGGTTGGACTTAATGAATAAAGAACTGTTGGTACAAAATGATTTGAGAGAGAAAAGTTTTCTGGTTTAGATCATGTAGCGACAGGGAGCCTGAGAGCAAGTAAACAAGTCGAGGGTTATGATGACGTACTTGGACGTTTTTTACGATGGCTCTTTCTGTCTCTGCAGGTCGTCCTGACAGACGAAAGCCCGAGCATCGTCACAGGTAAGATGTCTCTCTTTTACCTCTTTAACTCACCAGGAAGTGTGTGTGTGTGTGTGTGTGTGTGTGAGTGACCCATCTGCACCAAGGTGTTCATGGTTAGCGTGATGCCAGCGTGTCATGACAGATGTTTTGTTGTGGAACAGACGGACAGATGTTTTCATGGAGTCACACGTGTGCTCACTGCCTCAGTTTTCTTCAGTATCTTTGCAGACTCTCGAGGACTACTTTTTCCTCCCCCTGGTTCCTTGGTGTGACACACTCCTGAAAGTATTTTGGCTGTTGGCCGGTTGGCATGGCAACTAGCCGGAGAAGTCACGGGGTTTAAAAGACTGAGTGTGTGTGTCTGTTTATTGGGGAAACTGAGCCTCGGTTTGACTTTATTTCACTTCAATCAGAGAAACAAGAAGGATTGTGAGAAGGTTGACGAAGCAGCAGAAGGTGAATAAAAACAGGTAGGAAACCACGAAGGTGATTGAAGACAGAGGAAGTCTCTCTGAATTCAGTGTTTTCCTTTTTCCACATCAGGGCTCTCGAGGTGTTTTCTCTGTAGGAGGTTTGACCTCGGTCCAGTAATTACTCTCAGCTCTTCACCGTAAGCAAAACAACATGTTGAGCACTGATCCACTGACTCAGCTGTGGACCTGCTGTATACTGTGGATCAGAGACACAGATATGATATGGATCAATGACAGGAAGTCCTGACGGCTGGTTTTAAGACACACGTCTACCTTTATACTGTATGGAGCTTTAAGACACACGTCTACCTTTATACTGTATGGAGCTTTAAGACACACGTCTACCTTTATACTGTATGGAGCTTTAAGACACACGTCTACCTTTATGGAGCTTTACATTAATGATCATTAGAGGTCAGAAACACCACAGGGAAACTTTAAACCCCCCCGTAGCATTACTTCTGTCACATTTCATCAGTGTGAATCCCATCTGTGTGAATTATCACACCCTCTGATGTTTGCCTCATTAACCCACCTCCTCTTCCTGCTGTGTGTTAGTTAGTTAGTTAGTGAGCTGTGGTTTACATCTGTCTCTGCCTTTAGCTGCTGGACCGGCAGTCGCACACACCCCAGAATGATGTAATGGGGCAAACGGAGAAGCCATGACAACATTAACCAAACACAGAAGAAGAAATAGAGGGACGGTGTCCACAAAGTTAACACTCAGCAACTCTGAGAAACGACCATCGGGTTTTAATTAACACCTCGGTGTCTCAACAAAACCAGACTTCATTTACTAGGTTACTTTGTTCGACCGAGTTTCTCTCAGTGTTTTTGTTTTGTTTAACTGTGATGATGGAAAGTGGAAAGTGATTTTTTTTTCTTTCCATCAAAGTGAAGCAGTGTGTGTGTGTGTGGTTGGGCAGTGTCAGGGGTGAGTCATGTGTGTGTTGATGGTTAGCAGGGACGGACAGAGCTGAGCAGAGACAAAGACACAGGGAAAGACGAGACAACGGTTCAACAATTGAAAAGACAGAAAGAAAGAAATAGCGGCTGAAAGACGTGTGACCTCCTCCTGGCGTCTGGGTGAGTCTGGCTCCGTTTCCTACTCTGCCTAGCAACAACAACAACTTTTCCGTTCAAACAGAGAGAATTTGGCTTCGACTTCCTGGATCGTCTCTGGATCATTTGGACGGCTCTGGTTTCAGACAGGTGAAGTCTGGGAATCTGATGAACAGGAAAATCTGCTCCGGGTGTTTCTTTATCAAGAATGTGCTGAATGTGAAAAACAACATTTCACAAACCACAAAGGAGGAAACTGTTTAGTCAAAGCAGCGCGTGACTTAAAACTCCACAGTTTATATTTACTGCGAAGTGTTGAGACGTGTGAGAGACGTTCAGGACACGACAGAGGTTTTCAGTCCGTCACCATCAGGCTCTCCTCTGGGATACAAGAGGATGTTTCACTCTTTCACCAGGAAGTGGATTTAAACTCTTCCTGTGTTTCTGTGGAAAAAAAAAAAACGCCACGAGTTGTTTTCCTTTATCTCTGTGTCTCACTGTTGGAAACAACAAATACGACTGTTTCAGATTCAAAGCCAAACACAGAGTTCAGCCGAAGATGTTGTGCAAGATGTTTGTGTATCTTGGTCGAGTCCAGAAAAACAGCCTCTGGTCCAGATATGACTGGAGCTATAAGCTGTCGATGTTTAATATTGATGAGGTGAAGTGGTTCTGTGAAGCTGCAGCTCATTGACACGAGCACAGACGTGAACGGTTCAGCTCTGTGACGAGCAGCTGAGGTGCTGCTGCGCGAACGGTAAAGAAACTGTAGATATGTCAAGAGTTCACCTTCCAAAAACAGGCCCGTTTGGTGTTTTCGAACCTCCTCTGCCCTCGAGCAAGGCAGCGAACCATCAGCTGTGTGAATGTGCATGTGTGCAGCTCCAGCACTGAGGGACTGGGTGGGACGACCAAGCTATGTTTATCACTGGAAAACAGAGAGAGAGAGAGAGAGATGGATGGACGTGAACTAATGTGACTCATGCTTTCCTTTTCTTCCTCTCTCTCTGCAGCCAAGGTCCTCTCTCGTCCATCAGAGCCGCCATCAAGAGAAGTGAGTGTTCGATCTCCAGCTCCTCTTCTCCTCTCTGTCGACCTCTGACCTCGTAGAGAAGATTCACAATTTGATTGAATATAAAAATTAGAAAAAATTAAAACCTTCAGCAGCTGAACCAGAACTGAAGCCAGTGAAAACCTGATCGATGGTCACACTCCCTCCACGGTGACGCCCTGCAGAATAAACAGTGTACAATCATTAATCAGACTGGACACAGTGGATTTAGGGAGAAATCATCAAACTGAAGCTCCAGAGCAAAACAAAGAGTTTGTCCAGAAATGGGAAAACCTCAGCTGTAAACAGAGATTGTTTGGAGGCAGCATGAAGAGAGTGGAGATGAATATAATAATATCTGAGAGTCCAAACTGAAAGAGAAAAGAAAGTTTATTAAAAAAACAACAAAAAAAAACTGAAGAACATTTGAATTGTTGCCTGGAAAAAAAAAAGTTTTCCCCATTTCTATTTTTAAAGATAGAAAATATGTGAATTGACCTTTTGTGGGGAAATAAAATCCAGCTGGACGAAGAGCTGAGGTCTTTTATAACAACATTCAAACAGCAGCTTTATACAAAAACAGCCTCACTCACATGATTACTGACACATCAATGTAAAAACATCAGTGACACAGAGTTTCAGATGTTAAACAATGTTCAGAAGAATCTCAGAAATCACCTGAAAAACATGATGAAATGTAAATGTTGTTGTGACTTTTTCAGCTGAACAGTTTGAGTCCAGCTGAGTCTGTTTACAGCTGTCACATAAAATTCACTAAAAAAAAAAAAAAACAAGATGTCCGCCCTCTCGTTTAGTCATTTTCTAGAGTTATAAATAAAGTTTTACTGGTTTGAATGAGGCAAAGTTTGGAAGTCGCTGTTTTCTTTTAAATTGTCACATAAATCACTTTTAAAGCAGCAAAACAAACTGACTGGAGATTCACATGTTCGTCACTCTGTTGTTTCTGTCTTCAGCTTCCACCAGGACGACGTCCCTCTCCGAGACGCCCAGAGACAGAGACAGAGAGAGAGAGAGGGAACGAGACCGAGACAGAGACAGGGACAGAGACAGAGACAGAGAGAGAGACAGAAGGTGAGACACTGTTATTATATCATGTACCAGACCTCAGACCTCACACAGTCGTTGTGTAGCTTCATGACGACTTGGCAGAAAACACACTCGAGGTGATCGACTGTCAGTTCATCGCCCCTCACATCCTCACTGGCACATACACATTTATAAACGGCTCTCTGAGCTTCTCGTTGCTTCATACTGAGGAAACAAAGCACAGGACGTGTTATTAAGACTTAAACGTTACCTGAGCTGAACACCTGGTGGACACACACATACTGAATGGAGCTTTAATAGAAACATCTACCTTTATTTTGAAGGAGCTTTAATAGAAACATCAACTTTATTTTGAAGGAGCTTAAATAGAAACATCAACCTTTATTTTGAAGGAGCTTATATAGAAACATCTACCTTTATTTTGAAGGAGCGTTAGAACTCTACTGACTCTGTGGTCTGTTCCTGTTGCCAGGCGACCAGAGATCACCATCCTGTCTGCGGAGCCGCTGGCCTCCACTTCCTGGTTCTCAGGGGCCTCGGCAGGATTCCCACCTCCCCCTCCTCCAGCAGCACAGATCTGGGGGCCCACGATCCCTCCGTCCATCCAGGTACCTGTCCTTCTGTCCAGGTGTGAATAAACCGAGTCCAGGTGTTGGTTGTCGTGGTTACCTGAGTCTCCGTCTGTGTCCTCCTCAGCCTCCTCCCTCCTATGAGGAGGTGATCAGAGAGAAGACCCAGGAGCAGGGTCTCCTGCCTCCTTCTTCGTCCTCCTGCTCTTCCTCATCCTCACCACGTCTAGTGTCCACAATAACCATCGCCACCCAGACCGACCAATCAGCATCTGCTCCTGATCCAGCGGTTCCGCCTCAGGGTGAGCGCCGCTCCGCCGTCATCATGTCATCGAGTGTCTTTAGATTTTTATTTGTTAATTATTGATCTTTGGTTCTGTGCAGAGAGACGACCTGTGCGACCTCCACGACCACGGCCGCCTCTCTCCTGTCCTACCAAGTCGTCTCACGTTGATGACATCACCCGCACCGCCAGCCAATCAGCACCCAGCTCCCTTAACGGTGACGCACCTCCTGAATCGATCGCACAAACACAGTGCTGTGACGTCATCACTGGGCTTTGTTCACCGGTGACCTCGCACTCAGGTGCTCAGACTGACCAATGGGAGCAGGCTGTTGCTGCTGTTGACACGGCAACGCCTCCTAGCGCTTCTTCTCACGTCCAGCTGCAGCGTCCCAGACCACGCCCTCGCTCTAAGGTCAGCGTCCAGCCAATCAGCAACGAGGTCAAAGTTCAGACGTTGGTGAAACTCCGCGAGGACGGGTTGGCGACGATAGCTGCACGTGCAGGAGCCGAGTCTGCCAACCAGGAAGTGAGTCAGGGAAAGTACCTGCAGGAGCTGCTCGAGGCCTTCAGCTCAGACGACTGGGGCTTCCCTGATCGCCGTAGCGACAGCAGCGGCCACAGCCAATCAGAGAGCGAGGAGGAGGAGGAGGAGGAGGAGGACATGGCGACTCTGAAGGCGAGGATACAGGCCTTTGAGCAGCAGCAGCAGCAGCAGGTGGCTGATGGGAACTGTGGCGACGCCAACAGCAGAGACTTTGTTGTCACGAAGAGACCCGAACCTCGTCCACGCCCTCGTCTCCAGGGGCAACCAGCCAAATCTGCCCCTCCTGTCGTCGCACCGAAACCCAAAAACTTTTCACATGCTGCGAAGCCGTCCAGCAAGGGATTCTGGGAGGACGGCGGTGTGACGGCGGCGACAGACTCGGTTGGGACAGAGACTCTGAAACCAGCTGAGTCTCCGTCAGCAGACGTGAACGTTAAACCTCCAGCAGCGACAGAAGCTCCGCCCTGCGCCCCCAAGCCTTCAGCTCCTTCAGCTCCTTCAGCTCCTTCAGCTCCACCCTCCCTCAGAGCCACTGAGAAACCTGCACTAACACCAAAACCTTCACCTGCTACAGAAACCCCCCCGCCAGTAGCCCCGCCCCAGCCCCAGTCCCTGCACCCAGGCCGCCTCCACCCAAACACTCCTCCCTCACTGACACCACCTCCAAGCCCCCACCCAGACCTCCAGTCGCTCCCAGGGCCAGCGTGGGAGCTCTTCCCCAGGATAAGAGCACCTCAGCCGGACACGCCGCGCCAACTCTGCCCCCAAGACCCTCAGTGGGGGTCGGTGGTGGTGGTGGTGGTGCACCGACAGAGACAGGAAGTGAAGAGCCGCAGGACGCCGCAAACCAAACTGGTGAGTGTTGTAGTGTGTGAGCTTTACTGCCCCCTGCAGGCAGCAGGAGGGACGTCACCCTGTGAATTAAAGAGAAGAAACTGAAGCAGAAAGATTTACCTTCTACATCTACAGACTGAATCCAGGTGTGGACAGATGTTCACTGGTAATGAGGAGTCACACAAATCACTGGTTTCACATTAACACAACATTATTTGTCCTCTGTTATCTGACTGTGTGTGTTGATTATTCTCTTGATTCAATGTTTCTCCCATGAAATATCAGAAATACATTGATCAATAATGAAAGAATCATTGGTTTCAGTCCTGGCTGCTTTAGTTTGGCTGCACAGTCAAAGAAGAAAAACCAACATTACATCAATACAAATCCTGATATTGATTAACCCTGCATCAAACGTCCTGTGACCCTCCAGCTGCTCGACTGTGTTGACTCAACACACAATATAAACAACAGTCGCTCTGGTCGCTGCACGTGTGCTGCCGCCGCCGCCGCTGCTGCTGCTGGAGTTCAGCTCGTTTCCTGAGCGATAAGCCGAATGTGATAAGCTTCAGTTTGTCGACTGGTTCACAGAGCGGCTGCAGCTCTGATAACACACACTCACACACTCAGGTTGTGTTTACACACGAGTGAAACAACTAATCCACACGACGGACACTGGAAACGTCAAATATTATCATTAAAGAGGGAAAAGAGTCAGTTATTGATCAAATCCTGTGTTTCAGCTTCATTGAACATGTGTGTTATGTAGCAAAATCCTTCAGACAGTCAAACCAAGTGGATGTCGTCCAATCAAAGCAAAGCATGATGGGTAATATTTATGTTGTTTTTATATTTTGTGTCGTTTCAGTGAAAGGAGGACGTCCAGGCATCCCGAGCAAACCAGCAGCACTGACATCACCACGCAGAGCCAGTGGTGAGTGTGTGTGTGTGTGTGTGTGTGTGTGTGTGTGACAATGCTGCATTTGAGAGCTGACAGACATAAATCTTGCTTCATCGTTATGTTGCAGAAATATGCAAACATGTGAAGAGACTGAACGTGGTGTGTGTCTGTGCTTATATACAAGTGTCTGAGTCTGTGTGTGTGTGTGTGTGTGTGTGTGTGTGTAAGATAAGAGGGAGGGGGGAGGAGGGGGGGGTGTTACATTACGCAAACGTTGTGAGAGAAAAATGCAGTGATTGTGTGAGAAGTAAAAAGCTCCCACTGTTTGTGTGCTGTGAGTTTGATGTGTCACAAGTGTGTGTGTGTGTGTGTGTGTGTGTGTGTGTGTGTGTGTGTGTGTGTGTGTGTGTGTGTGTGTGTGTGTGTGTCTGTGTGTATGTTCCCATGATGCAGTGAGCCAGGCTTTATACTCAGCTGTGTCGGTTCACAACACACCAGGAATTTGTTTGTTTTGTTGTTTTGGTTTGAACAGAGTCAGAAAAGAAAAACAGGTTGTGGCTTAAAATGAAATAAAAAAAATCATTTACAACAGAAATGTGAAGAAATAAAAAGTGAAAGTTCAAACACACACAACAGCAGCAGTGAGCGGACGAAGACTGGGTGACGTCTGTTCAAGAACCAGCTTGACAGTGAACTCAGCGACTGTGCAGGTTGAGACGTGTGACACTGGTCGACTTCTTCTCTCCACAGCACCACAGCAGAGTGTGTGTGAGCTGAAGTAGGTCGTCGACTGTGTGTTTATGTGTGTGTGTTTGTGTGTGTGTGTGTGTGTGTGTCCTCCTGACCCACATGGTCATCTGATCTGCCTGTAAGGTACAGTAATGGAGTTAGAGGCAGAAAGACTCGACTGTCGCTGAGAGAGACAGAGAGAGAGAGAGAGCGGCTTCAAACTGGACAAACACAAAAGACACTCGTTGTTTCTAAAAATAGACTCAGATAAATGAACAGAGAATAAAGAGTGTGTGAGGTGTGTGTGTTACAATATTCAAATGTGTCATTTACATGAAGCCTCATGTTTACTGCAGGTGTGACAGTAGCAGCAGCTACAGCTTCGAGCCGGATCAGACTCTACATGGAAGGACACAACAAATATTTTCCAACATCGTGTCACAGATGAAGTGTTTTTGTTGTTGTTCAATGTTTGTTTCTGTGTTTAAAGCTGGAACAGACAGAAATGTAGAAAACACAAACACCCTCCTGCGTCTTTAGCTGTTAGCTACAGTTAGCACAAGGCTAAACTGTTGCAGCCTGTTGTTACTGTACCTGTTCTCTGTGTCTAGGGCAGCCAATAGGAACTCTCTCTGTCTCTGTAAAGAGCTGTGATTGGTCAGAGGCTCCAGAAAACAGAGGAACTTCAGATGCTTCTCTACTTCAACCTAAAAGTGGATGTGATCTAATCTGACGTTTGTTCTCCACCTCCAGCTCCAAATCTGGCCCCTAAACCCACCGCAGCTTCACCAACTCCTCCAGATCCAAACCCGGTCCCGACCAAACCTGCAGCTGCCAAACCACCAGGACCAGCGGCCGCTCCTCCGGTCCAAACCAAACCTCCAACCACAACCACAGCCACAGCCACAACCACGGCTCCAGCTCCGGCTCCGGCTCCGGCTCCGGCTCCGGCTCCGGCTCCGGCTCTGAGGAAGGGCCCTGTGGTCCAGACCAAAGTTGACACTAACGGCACCACCAGCCCAAACTCCTCCGACCCTCCTCTTCCTCCACGGTGAGAAAAAAACATCTGGTAAACTGATGTGATCAATCACCAGCTGTAAATCTAATCGATCAGACTGATCATCTCCTCAGGCCTTCCACTGGGAAGTTCCTCCCCCTTCGTCCTCCGCCAATCAAATCCATTCCTGGGCGGCCGCCTCCTCCGGCCATCAGCTCAGCCTCCTCGGCCAATCAGATCCCTCCTCCTTCCAAAACCGTCCCTGCTCCCTCGGTCTCGCCTGTCGTCCAGACCACGCCCCCGTCGCCTTCGTCTGTCGCAGCCAATCAGGTGCAGGCTCAGAGTCAGAGGGCATCAAAGAGAGGACCGCCCCTGCCCCCCCGGCCCAAACCTGGACACCCCCTGTATAACAGCTACACGGTATACACACATACACACACACAGTAAACACGAGGTCATTTTTAGAAACCTCAGGTGTCTGACTCCCCCTGTGTCGCCATAGAAACAGGAAGTCCTGATCGTCCTGGACGACCCCAACCCGGTTTCCTCGGAGCCTCAGACCCCCGTCGCTCCTCTCATCAGCCCGTCACAGTGTCTGCTGGACCTGGACCCTGAACCAGAGCCAGCCCCCAACCAGGACTGGCAGTCAAAGCCCGGTCTGGAGGATCTGGGCCCCACAGAGTCCCAGGTACTGAACCGGACCAGCTGGTGTCACACGCTGAGGGAGAAACTGGTTCTGTCACACACACAGCTGAACTTTGTGCTGGTTTTGTTTTCCAGTCCATCCTCCCAGTGCAGCCCAGTGAGCAGAAGGAGCAGCCCGACCCCCCACCTGTCAGGTCAGACACACACACACACAGACACACGCACACAACACAATGAGCTACACACACGTTACATCTTCTGTGTGTCTGTGTGTGTGTGTGTGTGCGCAGCGGCCCTCGATGCGTCGCCGTGTTCGACTATGAGGGGGAGGAGGAGGACGAGCTCACCTTCTCCCAGGGTGACGTCATTACCCTCCTGGAGCTCGTGGGGCAGGAGTGGGGGCGGGGCCAGATCCACGGCCGGGAAGGGATATTCCCCTTGAACTTCACCGAGGTGGTGGAGCCCCTCCCACAGCCGGTGTCGTTGTCGTCACCAGGGGAAACGAGGAAGACGACATTGACGACGGACACGACAGTGATAGAAAACACAGGTGAAGGTCGAAGAGTTCACATCATAATGAAGCTCAGATTTCCTTCCTGCTCATGAAGCCTTCACCCTCTCCTTCCTCATGACCTCCGCTCTTTAAGCCGCCGCCTACTTTCAATTTAAACCAGTTTATCAATATATGATCATCTTTTTATTAATTTGTCGTCCACAGCAACAAAGATCCCACAGAACACACACTCAGAGGTGAGTGTGTGTTTGTTTTTCATGTAACTTCTGTACAAACATCACAGCAGTTTGTTCCCCTTTGTGATCAGACATCATGTGTGTGTGTGTGTCTGTGTCTCTGTGTGTGTGTGTGTGTCCAGGTGGAGGAGTGGGTCGTGGCTGTATTCGACTTCCCTGGTCAGACTGCAGAGGATCTGTCCTTCCACAAGGGGGCACTGATCCAGGTCACCGAGCACATCGACGCTGAGTGGAGGAGAGGGAGACTGGAGGGGAGGGAGGGGCTCTACCCCGCCGCCTTCACACAACCACACCAGGGTACAACACACACACACACACACATATGAACTGACAAAACCAAAACACACCTGCAGAGTAAAGACGTGTGGAGTAAAAATAACTTCTGAAGGTGAATAGAAGATAATGATGATGCGTTCACAGTCACAGATCACAGTCAGGTCATTTCCACAGGTCTGTGGCTGCAGGTCGCTGAGTTCAGGGACAGAGTTGTCAGGTGTCCGTCCGTCCGTCTGTCTGTCCACCTGTTGGTCCTGCTACTGTCTCTAACTCCAGTGTCCTCTTTGTGTCTCCAGCTCAGCTGATCCAGGACCAGCAGTCAGCAGGTAGAGGGGCGGCCAAGGCTCTGTTTGACTTCACAGCAGAGAGCGAGGACGAGCTCTCGCTAAAGGTGAGGGTGGAGACAGGAGGTGTTTAATATGTGTCATGTTTTAGATCTAAATCTGACTCGTCTCTGTCTCTGTCTCTGTCCTGCTGCAGGTTGGTGACATTATAACTCAGGTGGAGTCTGTAGATGAGCAGTGGATTCTGGGAGTTGTGGGCGGGAAGCGTGGGATTGTTCCTAAAAACTACATTTCACTTCTCTGACGAGAGACTCGGCCTGAAAACGACTTTTTGTCTCGGTGGCTGTTGACTGACAGGTTTCAGTGTTTTTTTTAAACAGACCACCTCCTTTTTATTGGTAGTTTGCTTTTCTGATCTGGACTCAGTGACACTGACATCACCGTGGCAACTGAGACAGATGACGACAGTGAACGGGACGGACCTGTGCTGCCTTGACGACTGAGTTAAATGTGGTTTTTATCTCAACATCCATCATGTTGTGACGGTCGGACTCTGTTTGGATTTAACTGGTCTGGATTTACCCGGGACGTGGACTTGTGGACTTGTGGACTTGTGGACTCGAACGTTGAGGCTTCTGCTCGTGACTGTTTGATCTGTGCACTTGTGTGATCGATCGTCGATCAGTGTGACGGGACATAAAGGAAACACATGACTGCAGCTTCTCCTCTTTGTATCCGCCACTGACCTTTTAACAGATGTTTGTATGGTAACCATGGAAACGGTGTGCAACCAAACCACATTTATCTTTAACATAGTGAAGCGAGCTGAGCATTAACCACAAAACTGCACATTCATATTCACATTCATTCACTTCTACGAGGGTGTTGGTCGTCACGGTGACGCCTCCTGAGGGGAAGCACCAGCTGAGTTTGTTGTTGATCGACGCCGTTTTCCTACACAATATAAACTTAAACAAATAATTCTCAAATCCTCCTTTAAGTCCAAATTAGATGTTTTACTTTGTGACACTGGTCGTCACCTGCAGCTGTTTGCTGCATGATGCTGAAAAACTCTAATACTCAAAGTCCATGTTCACTTCATGAACACTACAGCTGATTTTAATGAATGTTCACACAAACAGCTCACATATACATAAACGTTGCAGGACGAGGTGAAGTCGAAGTCGACTTCATTTGGGTTTAACAGATAAAAACCTGCAGGTAAAACTCAACACTAAGAACAAGCAGCTCAATAAACAAACATGAAGTCATGTGACTCCAACACAACAAACTTAAACCTTCAATAAATACATGAACATTCAGACTGAATGAAATCAGATCTCTAACAGTTAAATATCTGGTACTACAACAGGTCATAACATTCAGGCTTCTCCTGCTTCCTGCAGTTAAACTCTGTGTGTGTGTGTTTATTTTTACACCATGTTGGTACTGAAGCTGCAACAGGAAGTGTGTGTGTGTGTGTGTGTGTCACAACGTTAACGACACTGCCTGTGATTTCACAAACGTGCTGTACCGGTACTTTCTGTCTGTTCACTGCCTTTCCTTCATCTCAAACTCGTTCTCATCAGCATCATGGAGTATTTTTACTATCAGATAAAAACATGGACGGTTTTCTCTGCGTGTGCCGTCAGTGAATCAGCTGTGATGACGACTTCATGAGTAAATTAAAGGTTTGACGCTTTAGATGAAAACTCATTAACTTTTTACACTACTCACTATTTATTATCTTTTACACAGACATCTGAAGGAAAGATTAAACATAGATTCACACAATAAAATGCAAGTCCAGTCATTTGTACTTTATGTAACTGTTGATTTAGTCCAGATCTTTTTATAGCACTGAAGGTTTTTATATTTATTTGACTGGTGATGGTTTGAAAGGTAATTAGATGTGAGGAAAGTGACACTCACACACTCACAACACATGCACCTGAACAGTGAAAACTATTAAAGACATAAAATTCAGATTTTAAGTAACTGTCAAATTAATTCTTACAAGACAATCGAACCAGTGAAGAAAACTTTCATCCATCCATCACCTCCAGGCGTCATCACGACTGATTTGGTGTCGGCTCATGAAAGAGGAAATCTTCCATGTGGCATCTATTGCACCAGTGTAATGACTGTAACACTAGTGTGTGTGTGTGTGTGTGTGTGTGTGTGAGACAGAAGGAGTGAGATGGCCTTGTAACAGATATTTTATGTTTAACCAAACATTCCAACTTTTTTTAATCCAAATAAAACTTTGAGGCTTTTCAGTATTTTTCTTTTCAGCCTTAACTACTTATGTTTAATTTAAAATGTCCTCGTGACAGAGTGAAACACGTTGTGTCCGGTCGGTTAATAAAAGTCCAGATGTGCTCCTCAGCTGTTGAACTATTAAATAGTTGTTTATTCTATTACATAATTAATGATAGTATTTTAGATGCACTTATTGATTTTACACCAAGAGCCTGTTTAGTGTTATTCATGGTGTCTAAAAACTGGCTTGAAAGGAGTTGTGTTATAAGTACAAAAATAAATACACTGATTCTAGAAACGTAGAAAGGATTTGAAAATGTAAGTTCACGAGGAGCCGTTTATTTTATTTTCCATGCAGTGTATTTTCAACATCAACAAACATTCAACATTCAAATGCAGCAGGATGACTTTGTCAAAACAGTTATTCTAATCGTCTCATTCACAGTATTAAATACAGTGGTTATACGATCACGTGTTACTACAATAAATAATTATTTTCATTAAATAATCTCATTATGTTCTTGACTAATCAGTATCATTATGTATACAGTGAAAACAGTGCAAATAAATGAGATTTTTACTGATAGTTTACTGTTATATCATTAAGAAAAACAACAAATTGTCACATTTCAGGAGCTGGAATTGATTTGTTGATCGATTGATCAGCCAATCATTGCAGCTCTAATATACAGGAACATTTGATGAAGCCATAATCATCATGTAAACCTACCACAGCAACTGAAGCATAATGTAAATCAGATTACTAACACGTTAATTTAATTATTTGAAAGAACACAAAACAAGACACAAAACACCAAGAATCACAAAGTTTCCGTTAGGAACTGGTTGAGAATCTGTAAACTGTTGTGAGATTTTTCAGTAGTTCAGGATCAAATGAAGAGGTGTCTCTACGACATATAGATCTAACATAAATATATATATATATATATATATATGTGTGTGTGTGTGTGTAAATCACTGTAACATGCATTTGTTTTTGTTTTTCATCAATGTTCACACACCTGAAGAAGACCACCCACCACAAGGTGAGTTTCTCCATCAGCCATCCTTCGTAGTAAACACATTTCATCTCCTCGGTCACTGAGTCGTCCGTCCTCCTGTAGAGAACCACTCACTTCTTGAGTTGGCACAACTCAGCAGTGTCTCCTTCTGAACCATGAAGCCACAGTCCGGCATATAAGGGATCAGTGAAGGTGGTCTGGACTCTGTGGAGGAGGGTCATGGTCTCAGAGACGCTGTAGAAGGACAGGATACCTGCTCCGTGGTCCAGGTACACTCCTATTCTGGACAGCTGAGAGCCTGTAGCAAACACCGAGTTGGAGTGTCTGAAGGTGTAGCTGTTGTCGTAGATCAACGCCCAGGACTTGTTGTTGTATCCAAACGCACTGGCGGTGAACTCTCCGCTTCTCTCAATGTCTTTGTAGGTGACAACAGTGGAGACTTTCCCCTTCATCTCCACCTCCCAGTAACAACGACCAGTCAGTTGGTTCTTACTCATCACCTGAGACAAAAAGTTGAACCTGTCAGGGTGGGCGGGTCGTGGCTGCTTTGTGGTCTTTGTTACTTTTCTGTTTCCATTGGATAACATCAACTCACTGCCGGCTGTGTCTGGATCCAGTGTGATGGCACTTGACAACTGTAAGAACTCAGCTCTGGTCTTGGGTTCAGCTTCTGGGAGCGAAACGTCCATGTGTGGTTCTGTCGGTGATTCTTTGGCAAAGACCTCACTAAGAGTTCCCTGTATTCTGTCTCTGGCCACCATCATGGCGGCCACTATGTCCTCGATGTCCTGTGGGCGATGATGGAGGTTTGTACTTGGTGAGTCAGGAGACGCAGGAAGTTGTGATGATGGAGGGTAGCTCTTTAGAAACTGGGTGTGGTCCTCTGTGTAAGACAACTCCTCCAGTTTGGCGTCCTTCCTCCTCAGCTCAGCGATCTCCTGCTCCAGCTTCTCTCGAAACTCTTTGACTTCACTCACTTCAGTGTTCTGCTTGGATCTGATCTGCTGCTTCACGTCAGAGCATCTCTCCCCGATGAGATGGTTCAGCTCACTGGAAATCTTATCCGTGCTCAGTACTGCTTTATTCGCACAGCGGATTATAGACACCACTTGCTGTTGAAGCGCTTTCACTTCCTCCTCTTTGGTTTGGATGCTCTGCTGGATGACCTGTCGACTCAGCTCGAGCTCTTTCTGCTTCCCTGTTCTTTCTGCTGCAGCGGAGACTGTGTCGTGGCCTTTATGTTCATCCACAGAGCAGAGGTAACAGATACACTGCTGATCAGTGCGGCAGAACATCTTCATCACCTCATCGTGACGGGAGCAGATGTTCTCCCTAAGCTTCTTGGAGGCATCGATGACTTTATGTTTTTGAAAAGCAGCAGATTCATAGTGAGGTTGGAGATGATTCTCACAGTAAGACACCAAACATACCAGACAGGACTTGATGGCCTTCAGCTTCCTCCCAGTGCAGACATCACAGGCCACATCTTCAGGTCCTGCGTAGCAGTGATCAGCAGGAGCAGCTTGGAGTCCAGTCTTCTTCAGATCCTCCACTAAATCTGCTAACATGGTGTTTTTCACCAGTTCAGGTCTTGATATGAAAGTCTTCCTACACTGAGGACAGCTGTGGGTCCCTCTCTGATCTTCTTCATCCCAGTGGCTTTCAATGCAGCTCATGCAGTAGTTGTGTCCACAGGAAATCGTCACCGGGTCCTTCAGCAGATCCAGACAGACTGAACAACAATATTTCACCTCAGCAGCCTGATTATCTTTCTGCGCCATTTCTCCTCAGTACCAGGGAGCATCTGAAGTTTCACTTTCCCCTCAGCAGCTATTACACAAGCCTTTCCTTTACTTTCACTTTTGGTCACTGATCTGCAGCAGAGTGGTTGTGCCTCTCCTGCCACACAGCATATCAGTTATCCCCATCACTGCACTTGTAGATCTGTAAAAAGCAGGAACCGGGAAGTACGGGGTGTACGGTACAGATGGGAGATTTCCATCTCTCACTCAATGAAAAGGAGCATTGTGAGCTTTTCAAGCTCTTACTTGTATAAAGTGTGATGGTACATTTACATGTTTATAAGGGTGGTTTTCAGTGGGTGTATTGACCCCTTTTCTTTCTTTAATAGTGCCAAAGTTGTCTTTGTGAGGTTTTTGTTCAGCTGTTATGTTTTTTATTTTACCAGTTCACCAACCTCAGATCTGCACCAAATCAGATAATGTACATTACTTAACTAAAGGAGCATCTGAAACTTTTAAAGCTTTTAAACCTTGATTTCATTAGTAAATATTGTTGTTTAATGAATGAATCCACTTAAAGATCAGTAGGACAACAGTAACAGAGACACTGCAGGGTAACATGATGCCATTGCATCAGTTTTATTTTCACAGTTGAATTTTCATCTTTTCTTGATACAAATCAGGGTTTTTGTTTTTTTCCCAAATGCCCACGCCCTGATCCCAACAAACATACATGTTTCATATCAACACACATCACATTACAGATCATTGTTAGCATTAAAACATGTCTACAACATGTCTTCAGAACACTGTTGCTCTCATGGTTTCTTCCACTTGCAGCCAGGATTCGTTTTCCCAAAAGCATCTCACAGACAAACACTCAGAAACAAACAGCTGAGCTTTAATTTAGACTCTGAAAAGCTTTGAACTTCCGAGTTGTAAAGAAAAATAGTTTTGTTTGTAGTTACCAGGTTCAGCTTTGTTGTTCCAGTAAATGGATTGTCTTTAAAATGAAATTTATTTTCTCAGAGGATCATGTCATAAAACCCACCATGAAATTATTCAGCATCCTCGATCATCTGTTTCAGCTTAACAACAAATATTAACAAACCTCACACTCTGAGATTCCCTTCAGGAAAACCAGCCCAGGTTGGTTCAAATTCCTAATTTGTCTACTGCACTTAATTAAAAAAAAAAAATCAGTTTCAGTCTAAAATGAGGCATGATGTGAAATGACCACACACACACACATACACACACATATACATTGCATTTGAAAACACACTCACACACAAAGGACCAAATAACTGCAACAACCTGGGTCACCTCACTCTGAAATCTACTCGGTTACTGTGAGCCTTTGCTTTCAATGGATCCCTTCACCAACTCATGCTGTGTTCAAGTCCCAGTGAAGTCACAGCATCACAACACTGACTGGGGCAACTGAATTTGGGGCAATAAGAGAAACTTGTCAAGTTCTTGAACATCACTGCTGATAGTAAGAGTGTGCCTCTTGTAGTGAACCATGCGTCAGTGTTAGATGGCAGAGAGCTGTTATCATCAGAAAACAGTATAAACTGAGTAGACTTCAGCTGTCTGTCGACCCTGGTGTGGCTGCAGCACCAACAGTATCAACACAAGGCTCCTTCTGGTTTGGTATAAAGCAAAGAGAAAAGAATTAAGACTACTGGGTTCATAGCAGGCATAGAAGGTCAAAGGCCAGGCCACTGATTAAAAGAGTCTGGCTCCAGTTAAGGATTTCACGAAGGTTGACAGGTTCAACAGAACGGACAGAGTAGAGCTTGTTATTGAATTAAAACGGACTTTAAGATGATTCATTTCCCTACCACATGAGCAACTGTAATTTTTAAACATCTGAAGTTTGAGGTCACAAACGCCTCAAGCCGTCAGTAGCTCATCAAGCCTACCCATAATCAGTGGCTCTGGCCAAAGGTAAAGGCCATGGAAAGGTTGTGGTAAGGTCATAACACTGCATCAGGTCAACGCACTTATCCAGATGACGACTGACACTTCGTTTCAAGTTTTAAAAAAAGTGACCCCCTTCCCTTAATTAATGCGTGCGCACACACACACACACACACACACACACACTCACACTCACACTTTACCCATTTCCACATGATTTTAAGTTAAAACATTACAACATGGACAATCAAACACCCACATTCACACTTATTTACACACACACAAAGGAACACACCTTTCCTTCATCCTCCACGACTAACGACCAGTAATATCAACAGACAGCATGATAGATGTGTGGATGGAGTGATATGATTGGTGGATGACCCACTACGTTTGAGTTACATCTCACAGACACGTGACCGTGTAAAGAAAGAGATCCGTTACTGTCCGGTTCTTCGCCGTTGCTACACGACCGATCACGAACTCCACTCTAAGGTAAGAACTCTTTCATTACAGTTCGTCAACACCCTTTAGAAACCTTGAGTCTTGTTCTTTTCTGCCTATTTTTAATTAATAACTATTAACTAGTGAAAATATATTTTACAATGTGAAAATGTCTCCATATCAATGTGTAAAATATTTTTTCTAATCAAGATATAGTGTCTCTTTGCGAAAAACAAGGTTTTTTCATGGTGCTGACACATCATGTCTATGATGAGATCATTTCTTTTAACTGTAGTATTTTTCTTTTTTTTCCTAAACTGCTACTGTTTCCCTACTTCACAACTGACTCACACAGACAGACACCAACAGACAGAGTGATATATATACAGTATTTACAACATCTATTGTCCTCCATAAACTGCAGGTAGGAGGTCAGAGTTTGGACCGGTACGTGCCCTTTAGCTCAGTCATACTGCAGGTAGGAACCTCAGAAGGTTGCTGAAATAGTTTTTGAAACTGTGAGGTCTGGAAGTCTATCTTAATTTTAGATACAGTACAAAGCGTGGGGGGGTGGGGGGGTGGTGAAGGATGGGAGTTTGATGATAGTCTGTCCTTCATTGAAGTGAAAGAGAGGAGTCACTGTTTTGAGTTTTTGTTTTTCAAAAATGAATCCATTAACTTTATAATTAAAAGTAAGATTCTGGTTTGAGATAAATCAAAACTTAAAAACCTTCATAAAACTGTTTCCATTTGCAGTTGACATCGACCTTCTTTCCTGTAAACTGTTGTAAACTTTAAGATCTGAACCTTAGAGGTTATTAGCCTATCTCTTAGCTAGAGATTATAGATTAACCATCATTAACACATTGTATCTTGAATTTGAAGAGCAACATGCTGCACAATTTCTTTTGTATATTGATTAAACAAATAATATGTGTTAATACGTGTTAAGCAGTGAACGTTATGGGTGTGTACAGCTTTTAACTATGAACAGAGCTGGGCTAGCTGTTTCCCCTTTTTTTCTGTCTTTCTGGCTGAGCTAGTCGAACAATATTTAATGTACAGGCATTAATATGTGCCACAATCAAACTATTCTTCTAATCTGTTTGTATTTGGTTGAAAAACCAAATCGGACATTTTTGCAAAAATCTGTAAAAACTGAAAACAATGATCCTCGTGTGTCAATAGAGTAAATAGCAAGTGCTCGAAGTTGTGAGGAGCTGAAACTTGGTGAAGAAAGGTTTAGGATAATAAGAGGAATTCATCAGCAGCGTAAACAGGCACAGTACTCGATAACTCCTTGGACCGGTGGACGCCACATAGGAGGAATGAGAAACGTCCTTCAGGCCAGCAGAAGGAGAGCTGGAGGGTAAAGGCAGGAAAAATGGGACGTTTCCCAGAATTAATGGAAGACATCCTGGTTGCCAAGAGGCAGGGACTACAGAGAAAATAATCCCTAGACCAGAGGGAGAGTTTCATAATGAATCAGTTGTGTAAATCCCAATGAAAGTGGGTTGAGGCTCCAGAGGTAACAGCCACTTTCAGGAAATGGTCCAGTCCCATGAGACACTAGGTGGTGAATCAGTCCAATAGCACCTTCATGGTGTTCCAGTGTTGATATGGTATATATCCTTCAAGCAGCAGTGAGGTGACTTCATCAGTGTCTAGCCAAAACAGAATGGGACTCCTCTTGCAGATTGATGTGGACATTTGATAGATGTTTAATGGAGCTCATCAAAGATGTTAATACTTTCCAGTACAGCAGCAGAGATGGGACTTAAGAAAGTCTTGGGTGGCTTAAATGCTGTTCTAGATGATAGCTGAGGACAGTTCACAGGTGTTTAATTGGAAATAATGCTGGAAAACTTCCAGGAAACAGCATGTATCCGAGACCAGAGTTCATGACACCTGGTCAGCTTCCAGCAAGTAAAGTGGTACTTATCTTAAATGACCAGGGAGAGTAAAATGTGTTGGTTGAGTGGAAGCAACAGAACCGTTCTAGATTGGATCCAAAGGAACACATTTGGTTTCCAGTAAATCAAGATAATGGAAAAAAACGGGACAAATGCTACACCAGAGGAGAGGGAACTTGTTTTGGTTTCCAGAGGAAGTTTTTGGAAGGAGTGTGTTTGGTTTCCACTTGAAGATACAGAATTTACACAGGAGAAGGGACTGTGTTTGGTTTCCAGAGGATAAACTGGATGTTTTCTAGACTTGAGCTAAGGGGACTTGTTTGGTTTCCAGTGGTTGAAACAGGACTGGTTGTAGACCAGAGATGTGGAACCTTGTTTGGTTTTCTGTACATAAATATTATAAACCAGATCAGAACAAATGTATTTGGTTTCCAGTTACTGAAAACATGTGCTATCCTAGATTGGATGGTGGCGGACTAAAGTTTTGGTTTCCATAACCAACAGGCAGTGAGGGAACTCATTTAGTTTTCATTGACAAACAAAAAAAACAGGGAGTGAGTTGTAGACCAGAGGTGGAGAAACTGTCAACAGGGATGGGCAACTCATTCCACAAAGGGCTGTTGTTGCTGCAGGTTTTTGTTCCAACCAACCAAGAGCACAGTCTGGCCAATTAACTGTCTGAAGACTGAGATCAGATAATTAACTGAGTCAGGTCTGGTGTGCTGTTGCTTGGTTGGAACAAAAACCTGCAGCCACAGCAGCCCTTTGTGGAATGAGTTGCCCGCCCCTGGTCTACAAAGAGGGTTGAGTTCAGTTTCCAGTTGATGAGAGGGGTTTGGGTTTTAGACCAGAGGTGAGGGGACTTGTTTGGTTTCCAGCACTGGTGATTCCTGCTCTGGCTCCAGTGTGTCTCCACTGGTCTGGTCTTCAGTACTGCTCACAGTGTTGGAGTCTACGGGGGCCTCATCCTAAACCAAAACACAAAACACTCAGTTCTTCTTGTGTTGTCATCCAAACTTCCAGCTTTTATGTATTCATATGCACTCTTACCGTTACCCAGGGATGTGATAGGACCTCATCGGCAGTAAAACGAGCATCAACGTTCACCTGCAGCATCTGACTAATCAGCATCTGAGGAACAGGTATGACAGTTAACAACCTGTCCCATTCAAACCATAAGTTGATCTAACATATAGTATCAACTGTTTATCACAAGAGTGTGTGGTACCTTTGCAGGCAGGCTGATGGTGTCCCAGTCCGGAGATGGAAACTCCAGCTTCCCTCTGAGGATCTGATCAAACAACTCCTCCTGGACATTGTTCTCACTGAGGAAGAGGGGGAAAACACAAAGATGGATTAACTGGATAAAAATGATGAAGGTAGGTATTTATGAACATAAATTACAACAATTATGATTATTGACTATAGTAAACGTTGTATTTACTGACCTTCTGAATGGAGGGAATCCACACAGCAGGATGTAGGTGATGACTCCGGCTGCCCAGATATCCACCTTTAGACCATAGCTACACAAACAACAGCTGATATTAGTGTCAACAAAAACATACATTTATTATTATATGTAAACGTATTGAGTGACCATGAACTCTGCTTCATCTCACCCGGTCTCTGCGATGATCTCGGGGGCGACGTATGTCGGTGTGCCGCACACAGTGTACAGCGGTCCCTCCACTACTGTCGCCAAACCAAAGTCCCCCAACTTCAGTGACTTAGTGCCGTCAGGATACTCGCATACCTGGAGAAAAAAAATGACATAAACTTCATGTTAAACACCTGAAGAAATCAATGAACTCAGAATTAATCAGTGTTTGTACAGACTGAAATGTATTAGACAAGTGTGTGTTGGTGCATATACCAGCAGGTTCTCTGGTTTGATGTCTCGGTGGACGATGTTCATCCGGTGCAGATACTTGATGGCTCCAGCCAGGTTGAACACCATGGCGCTGGCGTCTCGCTCACTGTACTTAGTGGAGGAGGTGATGGCGTCAAACAGGTCACCGCCCTGAAGGAGGCATTGGTGGGAAAAAAAAAATCACAGGTTTTTTTTGTAACGTTTCTGTGTCTTAGGACCAACAGAAGCACAAACAGAGAAGAAGAGAACCATGAGGCACCTTGACGAGCTCCATGACCAGGAACAGCTGAGAGGGTGTTTCATCCACCTCGATTAACTGGATGATGCTCGGATGCCGAACCCTCCGCAGCACCGCCACCTCATTCTCTATCAGGTGCTCCTGTTCACACACACATGGTTTTATCACAATAATGAAACAGTGATCCTTAAACACACCATCGCAGACAGATCATCCTCATCCTCACCTGTTCCCTTCTGAGAGATCTGACTTTGTAAACAAGCCAACCAGAGCTCAGCTTTTCTGAGAACACACAAATCTCGCCCTGAACTACACATGCTGCACTTTTACTTTCACAGAACCCTGAGTACAAACTTCTACAAAATGAAAGTTCAGAAAAAAAAGAGATATTTTACATCTATAATCTGAAGACAACTGGACAGAACTACATCTGTCGTTTTCTCTCTGTCCTGTTCATCAACAACAGGTTTATCTGCCGACCTGTCGGAGGTTGATATCAGCTGGTGTTCGTTATCATTGTTACAGTAATTATCAGACCTCAGAGACCAAAGGAGGATGGATGTTTTACCTTCCCACAGCAGCGAGCTTTGTCAATGATCTTCAGGGCGTACTCCTGTCCTGTCGACCTGTCAACCAGCAACACAACACAAACTCAAATCCATGACCAACCATCGTCAAACAAAGGCAAAAACTTTGTAGAAACAAGTGCTCAGTTCATTTCAGAGAGCAAAATTACACCTGAAATATTCTTTAACATCACTAAGTCAAAGGTCTGAAAAAAGAAACCCTGTGGGTGTTTTCCCGTCTTACCTCTCCACACACTCCTTCACCACCGCAAAGTTTCCATCTCCTATCACTTTACCGACTTTGTACTTCTCGTTGATGAGGGAGGAAGAAACTGATCGATTGCCGTTCACTGTGAGAAGAAAAAGGGATTTTTTAAGTTTCATTGCATTTTCAACCAAACAGCTCTGTAAAGGTTGGTTGGGTATGGTCTTGACCAAAGTTTTTACATTTCATGGTGCTGTCTTTTAAAAGCTTTAATGCCGAGTCGACTCTCTAAAACTGACCTCAGATCGTTAAACTTATCGCCTAACAAGTGTCTCGTCCAAACCTACACACCTTCAACAGTGTCGTCTAGTTGTTCAGCTTCTCCGTTAACATCGGTGGAGGAGGCCCGATGAGGAGAAACCTGCGGAGAAACACTAGACTTGTTAGATGTTTGTGAAGTGAGAAATTTATCATGTTGATGCAATTAAAAAAAAAAAGAAATGTTGAGCCTTGACAAATCAATCAATCTGACCTTGAGGCTGCGTCGAGACCCGGGGCTGGTGGGGGAGGGGCTGGACCTGGATGACTTTGCAGCCGACTGCGATCCTGAGGCCTCGTTGGCTACAGAGAAGGAGAAAGGAGCCATGTGATTGGTCAAAATAATGTGGTAATCTAGAGAAGATAGTGTCTCAGAACAACCGAAAACCAAAATATGATTAACCTGACAATGATCCACACTGTACTTATTGATTATGATTCATCAGTTCAGACCTGGTCCGGGGGACTTGGTTCTGGATGGGCCTTTGGGCGGAGTCTTAGAAGAGGACAACCCGGAGCTGCTGGGGGCCTTGGGAGTTGTAGTTTTCTGGGGGGCTGTAGAGCGAGACACTTTAGCCCTGCACTCTGGAGAAGGAGAGAGAGAGAGGATGTTGTGTCATACAGTGTGTGTGTGTGTGTGTGTGTGTCTGTCTGTCTGTCTGTCTGTCTCACCGTTCACAAAGGCCTGTGTCTTGCTGCTGTGTGTGAGCACGAAGTCGTCCTGAGCGTAACGAAACTTCTCTGGCCCACACGCCATGAACACATCATCATCGCTGAAGAAATCCTGCAGACAAGTCAGCTACACACACACACACACACACACATTGATTCATCAAAGTTTTAGACACACTGTGTTGATGTACCCATGACTGTGTGTGTGTGTGTGTGTGTACGACTAAGCAGACGACAGCTGGGAAAATTCAAATCACGTTTGCTGCTGCCAGCGCTTCAACAGGCTCTGACACACACACACACACACACACACACACACACACACACACAGAAACAAACACAGTGCTGTCTAAGAACTGTCTTGAGGATTAAATACAAATTGCACATCAAAACGTCCCAGATTTAGGCAGACAGAGAGAGAGAGAGAGAGAAAGAGAGAGAGAGGGATGGTGTAGTCAAACAAAATGAGACAGATGAACAGGTGAAGAAAAGATGGATGAGTGGAGGTGTGGAAAGTCAGGCTAAAAGAGAGAGAGAGAGAGACGAACGGTGACAACTCCTCACTGAATTATCTGCAGACCACCAACTTGTTTACCTTGCCTCTTATCCTGGTTGCCATGGCAACACAGTTTGATAAAAACTCTTGGCGACTCTCTTCCTCCCCCATCCCTCCTTCCTCCTCCTCCTCCTTCTCCTCCCTTTTGTCCTCGACTTTACCTCTCACACCCCAAAGTCTCCGGAACTCCACTGTGTGTGTGTGTGGTGGTGGTGGGGGGGGGGGGGGGGGGGGGAGCGGTAGTTACTGGATAACTAGTTGCTACGGTAACCACACTGCAGTGTCAACATGTATATGTGCAGTGTGTGTGTGTGTGTGTGTGTGTGTGTGTGTGTGTGTGTGTGGTGGGGTCTCAGTCCCACTGCTTAAAGTGGCTGCACAAACTGAAAGGACAGGACACACACACACACACACACACACACACACACACACACACACACTCACACACACACACAGGCCTTGTTTCATTCAGACTGACTGAGTCTGAAAAGAGTGAAGCCGTCTGAGGCAGTGAGAGAATAAAAGCTCTCGTTATGACTCACTGCCTTCAAAATAAAAGCCTTCATTGAGCGTAAACTAGTTTTGAAGAGACACTTCAGCGATTAGACCTGAGATTTTTTCATTAATGCTTAATGAGCTTAGATTATTTTTCTTAAAAAAAATGAAAAACACCTTCAAAACTGCTTTGTAAATACAAATGAAATCCTTGGGCTCTGTCTTTTAGCTCCTTTGGCCAGTGTAATAGTGCTCTTATTTTGAAGGCAGCATATGTTTCTATTTTTGTAAGGACAATGCTGGTGCAACACGAAATGTTTTGTGTTTTTGTGTGTGTTGCGTTCGCTGCACCAGCCGTGCGTCGGTCGCACCCCTACAAGCCCTCCGCTGTCTCTGCTTCGTCGTCAGCTCTCCACTGTCATTGTGCCACAGCCGACAGCCCGACACTCTTATCTGCGCCTTCAAAGAGTGTGTGTGTGGTAAAAATAGCCATGCCAGTGAACATGTGATAAGTTTAAATCCACAATCCTTAACTCACAAAAGAGTTCCTGAGAGGATCAGAGCACATTCAGCCTGTTCGACGCGACGATGAAAAAATTTACTTCAGCTGACTGGTGCAGTTCCAGGGTTTTAAACAGGAACCACATTTAGCCCAAAGCTCCAAGTATTAAAGCTTCAAAGAGCCTGAACTCACCGTCGCAACACCGCAAAGTCAAAACGCCGCTTGTTTGACAACACACAGTCTGGAACTTTAATGATGTTTAATGAAAACATTTTCAAGACCTTTTAATAACTTCTAATGCCTTTATTTTCAAGAGGAGCTCAACACTTAAACCCACACAGAAACCTCCAGCCATCGTAGGCCTGGATCCTCGGCCTGACTCTGACCAATGTAAGTACGTCTGGGCATACCCTGGACCACGTGTGGGTCAGATGTATCATTTCAAGACCTGGCTGATTCCTTGTTTAGAGGTTGAAACAAACATCTCCTCACCTGTTTACCGTCCAGCGTGTAGAGCCTCTTCACAGCCCCAGAGTCCAGCTTGATGGCCTCGGTGATGTCAGCCAGCACTTGTTCGAAGGAGTGCGCCGTCTTCTTGTTCAGCAGGATCCTCACTGCTTTACGAGGCTTCACGCCGCTGCGGATCACCGTCACCAGTTTGGGCTTGATGAAATCCTTGTTCTCCCTGCTCTCTCGCCCTTCGGGCCGATCTTTGGAGGTGGCTCCGGTGCTGGCCGACACCCCAGTGGACACTGTGGTGGACCGGGCAGGGCCCGCTGCGCTGGGCCCGGCACTGGCTCCGGGCTTCCAGCTTGGGATGGAGATCTTGGTGTAGTCGACCTTTCGGTAAGGCTCGTTGGAGGCACAGACGTAACACTCACCTAGACAGAGAGAGGAACAAACAAGCTAATCACTCATCTCAACTGAAGACCTTTAACCTCTAACCCTCCTAGAAGAAAGTGTTCTTGAACGTCCTGCCCACACCTTTTCCTTGTCTGCCCTCTTATGGTCTGAGACATTATAGAGTCACTGTATCGTATTTTCCCTCTGGCTCAGTTAGCTGCCATCTTTGTGAGCTACATCCGACTGGTGATTCTTCCTGCACCGCCCACTCTCATTCGCTGTTAGCCCAATTGAGATCAATGAGTTTCCAACTCGTTTGGGAATACTGAAATGATCATGTTGACACGCTCGAAGATTATCTGAATTTTAACGGAACAAGCCTTGAGTCAGGCCACGCCCCCTGGTCGTTTGGGGAGGGGCAAATCAACCATAAAATCGTCTAGTATATGGCCGACCTTTTTAACGTTAACTACACAATTACGTAAGTTTCTGCACCAGGGGTCTCTCTGTCCAAACAAGGACTACTGAATGTGAACTGACTCCTAATTAGTGGGAACAATGAAACGTTATGATGCGTGTTAAAAATTTATGAGCGATCAGTTTCAAACTGGGTTCAATGATGTCAGAGCTTCATTTGTTTTATCGGAGGTGAGTTCAGGGTCGGAAGTTATTAGAGAAGGACTGTAGTCAAATGAAGTATGGTAATATAAGCTGTGTGTGTGTGTGTGTGTGTGTGTGTGTGTGCGTGTGTGTGATGGAGTGAAGGTGACAGCAGATGTCAGACTCACTCCTGTCTCTCTCTCTCTCTCTCTCTCTCTCTCTCTCTCTCTCCTTATTCATTTTTCAATTTTAAAAAATTTTAAAGGTAAAAAAAAAGTGAAAAAATCGCTTTAATATCATGTGTCAGAAAAGCAGCACATCTTTGTATCTGTGCAGCTTTGAATCAGCAAATATTTGACTTTATTTATTTCTTTTAATTTAAAATAAATAAAGTGGTCATTTGATTATTGAAACAGTTGGGTTGATCAATTAGCTGATTAGTCGGCGGACGGCTGCAGCTCTCGTGGCTGTAATGAATGAATGCAGCTCATCACATGTGCAGTAGCCCACAGCCTCTCTCCTGTTTTACCTTATATGGTTGCAAATGGCCCTTCTACTGTCTCTCTCTCCCTCAGTCTGACTCTACCTCGCTCTACCTTTCTATATCTCGTGGCAGAAGAGCTCAACATCTTTTAATACACACACGCATGCACACACACACACCTCTTTCTCTTTTTTCTCTCCACAAACACAAACTAGTCAACCCCCGTATCCCTCAAAAACACACCTTCTCCCCCCTCTCGCACTCTGCATGTCCCTCTGTCTCCCTCCCTCTATTGTGTGTTTGACCTTGTGTCCACGTGACGACTTCACCTTTGCGATTCAAACCAGCTGGACACGTCTCTGGGTTTTTATTCAAATACAGAAACGCTGAACACCTCCTGTCTGACACCGCTGTCACCACACCTTGTTTCAGACACACACTGAATAAACCTGAGCTGCTACTCACATCCTGCCACTATATTTAGCACTTAAGTTATTCATCAGAAAAACAACTTCAAGTCATTTATCGAGTAAAAAAGACAAAACTTTAATGGGTCCAAACTTCTCAAATGTCTCTGTTTTTTATCTTTGTACTCTAGAGTATATTTGGTCTTTTTGGGGCTCTTGGACATTTTATTCTTTTATAGAATAAACATGTCAGTCACTGACACTGACAATCAATTAATTATTTACAGAATTGTTAATACATTCACATTGTAACTGCAGAAGTGAAGCCGATGTCCTCAGCTGTTTTGTTCAACCCAACCCATGTTCAGTTTACAGTGGAAGTCCTCTGATATGAGGAGCTCACGTTGGACAATATTTTATATGGTTTGAATATATTTACTCAGAAACTAATAATCAATGTTCAAAATAGTTTTCTGAATGAATCATTTACTAATTGTTTCAGTTTCAGCTGTGAATACCGAGTCACAGTTTCACCTCATCTCTGGATTTTTGGTCTTTAGAACTTCAGTGTCGTCCAAAACAATGATTGTAGTCGCGGCCATTTTTCCTACATTTACCCATGGGACGTGAACACAACATCGAGTGCATGAGTTTTCGAAGGCCCAGAATCTGGACGTCCTACTCAAGACAGGTATGTTATATCAAGTCCCCTTTTTATCACAGCTGCCAACACGTGTGTTACCTTTGATAATGTTAGCTGGTCAAATCAGAAACTCTCTCACCGGCCTCCATGTTCCCTCCACTTGCGAAGTTACATATGACGAATTTTCCTACTCGTGACTTGTTCTCTGTTTGTTGTTTACTTCTAAGACGTACTGAGGGGTGATAGATCTGTCTTTTAGTGCGTCTCTGGCTGAACAGCTTCCTGACTCTAGCCCTCATTAGTGGACATTACAACCAGTCACACGTCAATACCTATGATGAAGTGTTGTTAGACGCAGCTGCTGGTCTGGTTCAGGCTAAATGAGGAAGTGCAGATGCACCAGACTCCAGAGCTGTCAGACTCCAGCTCTGGCCGTTTGGTTCGGTTTCATTCTGCAGCCACTCAGAGTTTGACTGGGTGATGTGTTTTTGATGTTACTAAGTTTTGAAACATGAAAAGTTCATTTGTGACTTCAATAATCTCTATATCTGACGTGAGGTGGAGCGGTTTGTTCTCTGTATTGATTCTGCACTAATTATTCTGCTGTTGATGTACACAGGAATAAATAATTCAAGTGTGTTTGAACAGCAGAGATGGACTGGGAGGAAGTAGACAGTGAGGAGGTTTAAGGAGGACAGATGAGTTGACTGACTGATCGATGAAGTGACGGTTTGAGAATTGACTTAAGTCATGTTAAAGTAGATCAGATGTCCATTTATATCTTTGAGAGACAGTTTTCGCCGGGAGACATCAGTGGCAGTTGCTGAGGAACAGTCTGGGCAGCAAAGACAATAGAAAATGTGTTTTATTCATGATGAGCTATTTTTGAGTTTTCATCTACAATAAAGTGTCCTGCACAACTTCCTGGCATCATATGCTACGTATTTAGATGTTCTGCGCCACCGAGATGAAAGTTTTCAGTCACCACTGAGAATCAGCTGGTTGTAATGAGAATGGGGAATTGATTGGGCTTCATCAACAAGCTATTAAAAATTAATCCGTCGCTTAATCCTGATGCCACTGATCAGCTTCAGATGTCTATTAAACACAGTTACTGTGCATGTTGTAAGCTGGTCAGAAATGGTCACTGGAGGGAGATAACTAATGTACATGTGTTTTGCTTTAGAGTAATAACTCTCTGTTTATAACCTGAACATGCAGTTAGCCTAGCTTAGCATAAAGACTAGAAATAACACGGAAACAGCTAGCCTTGCTCTGTCTAACTGATGCATTTTTTTAATCCACAGAAGTGAGATGGAATTGGAGAACAGCTCGATGAGTTCAAGACTTCCTGATTCAGGTACAGAACAAGAACTTCGCCATGAAATAAAACTGTTTCTTTAGACCATGATTTGTTGTTTGTTGTGGTGTCTCTCCTTGCAGGTTGAGGTTTGAGGAAGACTTTGTCTCTATAGAATTAACTAGGTACAAGTTGTGAGTCTTACCTTCAACCAGCTCGTCCATACTGCTGATCTTCTTGCTCCCATCTATGGTATAGATTGTGCGCACCCCTTGCGGTAGATGCAGGTTATCTGCCAACGAGCGCGTCAGCTCCATCAGCAGTGCGTCGTATGACCGGAACCGATCACTGGAAACAGCGTAGACCAGACCCTTGAAGTACCGGTCTCCATTGCGGTAGAACCTCACCTTTTTGGCCTTTTTCTCTGAGGTGAGCGCCTGCAGGGTTCGGGTCCGGTAGTAGCTGCAGTTGGCGCTGTGGGCAGGGCTAGGGACCAGGCTGCTGCCCCTAGAGCTGGGGCCTGACCCCCCACCGCCACCGCTGCCTGTGGAGTCATCTCTCTTGGCCCGGGTGGAGCGTCCCCGACGAACCTTGTCACGTTCGTCAAAGTGCTCCAGCTCGAGGGTCTTACTTAGAGACATTGTGAATACTGGTCCAGTGGCGTTCAACAGAGTCCCTGCTACGAAAGATTCATATTCCAACTGCGGTTAATGTGACTTTTATCTTGGTTACCAGGTTTCCCACAGCTTGCTTCTTGATACTTTGCAGTCCTGATAACAAGATGTGTGCTGTAAACCTGAAGTGGCTTTTTCCAAAAGACAGATGCAGAACCAATAGCTTTTAACCCTTTGAGGTTGTAGTCCTTCAAATGCCTTGTGGTCCAGTTGGCCTGACTGAAGAAGCAGTAAGAAGATGGGTAGTCCTAAAGATCACAGATAGTCTATAGATCAGGTAACCCTTATGTAAATCCAGTGGTACACTACAAACACAACTAACGTGACACAGCTCTATACTAAAACAGTCCCTTCCTATAATTCAGGTATTGTATTAATGCAGTTATTGATCAGGTAACTGTTCAGTGTCTTGCTTAAGGTCCAATACTTTTATGGCTATCACCAAACCTAGTTTAGTTTCCCAGTGTGATTCTTACTGCAGAGACGTGGTTCACCATGTAAGGGTGGTCGGACCTGGAGAACATACAGGTTCTTCTGGCACCTTACTTCCAGTCTGTCCCAGGAACTCCGCGGTCAACCCTCTACTTTGTGATTTGGCCGTGTCCTCGCAGTAACCTTCCTGCAGTCACGGCAACCCAACTGTAACCTCAGTGTTCTGGCTTTAAACCCAGTGTGCAATTGTGTGGACCTGGTACAGGCACGTTGAGTCTCAGCAGTTCAGCTGGGGTGTAGTCCTTATAATCCGGTTCAATGTCTCCATCACTGACAAAAAAAAAAAAAAAGAGAGAGACAATCACATGGTTTAGT
Source organism: Caranx ignobilis (assembly GCA_021432705.1). Taxonomy (NCBI): domain Eukaryota; kingdom Metazoa; phylum Chordata; class Actinopteri; order Carangiformes; family Carangidae; genus Caranx; species Caranx ignobilis. Next base: position 1,499,354 of record MU269989.1, read on the forward strand.
GACAGCACAGATATCCCACCATGCTGAGAGGCTGAGGTGCTGCAGCCACCACGTTCCGCCTCCAGCTACCTCTGTAGGTGCAGAGAGAGCTCAGGATTTATGCTGCATTCAATCATGTAACGACACTGAAGACAGGACTGCATTTAATCAAGGTTGAATTTTTTAAGCATGTTTCCTCAGAGACGAGTCTTTCATGTGGAAATCACTGGTACCTCTGCTGTTTTAGTAGCGTTTAAATGCACATAGTGGATGGTAAATTCCTGCAGAATACAACATGCATAAGCGGCTGTAGGTGTAAAACAGTCACCACGTTTTAGTGAAATTTAATTTCCTTCAAGGCCAGAGAGAGAAAAGGCTTCATTGATCTCCAGTCAAATGTAATTCATCTGAAGCCAAGAGCAAAACATGAGGGTGAGGATGAAATGATTATAAACCTGTTTGTCTCTGCAGCTGATAAACGAATTGACTTTATCCATCTATCCGCCCAAACACTGCTAAGCTCTGCTGACAGCGCCACACACACACACACACACACACACACACAGACTGGGAGGGAGGCACCTACCAATAATGCCGTGAAACCGGTTTGTTGCTATGGAGGCTTTCTCCTCTTCCCCCGGTGCCGTGTTCCGGTCTGATCCCGTGGATCCGGCGGCCCCGATCGGACTAAATCGCTACGACCGCGCACACCCGGTCCAGGCCGGTCCGCTAACCCGGGATAGAGGGACGCAGCGGCGGCAGGCAGGCTACACCGGCGGAGGACCGGGATGCACGGAGACAGACGGCGGACAGCAGCATGGCCGCTGCAGCAGAGGGAGGAGAGACCGGCTGCACTCCCCCTCTCCTCCCCCCTCCCTACCCGGCTGTACGTGATGGCAACGTCCCCCTCCTTCCTCCTCCTCCTCCTCCTCCACCTCGCTCTCGCTCTCTCTCTCTCCAGCTCTTTGTCTATCTCGCTCTACCGTCTCTCGCTCTTCTGTCTTTTGTCTGGAAATTCAGATTCACTCACTGTTATTGGTGCGTGCACGCACACACGCACACACACACACACACACAAACACCACCTTCACTAAACAGACTCATTACTTTGAAAATCAAGAGACTGTAGTTGGTTCATCATGTAGAAACCACTGCTTCATCTGCCTCCAGGTCACAGGGGCCCCAGTGGTCGAGGGGCCCCTGTGTTATAGACATGTTCAGTATTGTTTCTACTCTTTATACATGTATTTACTTCTCAGTATTTGGGTTATAACAATAGAATAAACAATGAACCACTCACTAAACAGTCTTTACTTCATCTTCAGATGAACGACTATTATATACAAGAGCGGTATGATCTGTATTTCTACAGAGTGAAGAGTGTTTTGTTTGTTTTAAATAAGAAACCTTCTCTGCAGGAACAGCGCCACCAGCAGGAGAACAGGAAAACCACAAACACCTGCTGAGGAGGAGGAGGAGGAGGAGGTGAAGAAGAGAGGACAATGAACAAGGAGAAAAACATGAACAGGTGAGAGCAGAGGAAGCTTTGAGACTTTTATTTTGTTAATCAAAAGACTAAATGTAGTTTACAGTTTGGTCATATATCACTTTTTTTTGTCTTGTGAGTTTTTACTTTGTGACACGAAAGGACGAGCACTACTACTACAATGACATCACTTCCTGTTTTGTTTTTAAATACTACAAGAACTTAAAAAACCGACTTTCCAAGTGATTAAGAGACAAAACTAATAAATAATTGATGATAAGTTACTGTAATAGTAGAAGTGATAAATAATTCTCCCGCGTTAGTTACAGCTAAATATTTGATGAAGCCAAATGTCTGTTGAGGGCGTGGCTGATGATGTCACTGTTTCTGTCACTATTGACACATATTTTATACTGGATATATTGATACCAGTCTGTAACTGTAATTAATGGATTTATTAATGGTTAATAAACTGATTAGTAATGTTTTATACACCAGCTGTATATAATTAAAGAGGACAGGTTTTGTGTTGCCAGGTTGTGGCCTCTTGATGAAGCAGCCCCACCCTGACCCTCAGTGTGTTGGGGTGGGTGGGCGACAGCTGGGACTCGCAGCAGCCAGACGCCCCACCCATCACTGTCAGCCAACGCAGTGAACCATTCATCCAGACATGACAAGGTGGATGTGAACCAGTGCAGATGATGTGGGACCAGGACCAGGACATGAGGTGACTGAAACACCACCAACACACCCACATTCAGACAATAAGTCAAAAAGTCGCTGCTTATCTGAAAACAAGTTGAACCATTTCTTCAGGTTGTGTTTCCTTAATGAAGTAAATGAAGCACCGTCGAGTCTAAAAATGATTTTTACAATCAGTGACATCAACTTGCAGGATAAGTTTCACAATTAAATGTTTAACAGAAACTCAATGTATTTATGAAATGTACAGTACTTTTGGTTGCATTGTGGGAAATGTAGGATCCAGGACTCATTTTAAATGGTTTGACCAACCACTGACTGTACAATATATTACATTATCTGAATGACACTCATGTTAAAAAAGAAAATACGTTTTAATGTTTCCAGAAAGTTTTAAAAAGTGTTCCCATGTCATGTTGCAGTGAGAAACAGGACAAAGGGGAAAAAAACAGGATATCCAATATGGCCACCAGAGGGCGCACACAAAAAACTGAGTTTCAAGGGATCTCATCAAGTTGTCCACAGTTTGAATAGGACCATTTATTTGGTAGGAAGTAGCTCCAGTGAAACTGCAGGTTTCTCCAAACATGGACCTGAGTTAAAACTAAAACTATCTGCATGGAGAGACATTAGTGACGGGGATTTTACATTCTACTTATATATTGTAATAGAGACCAATAAACCTGGGTTAATTTATGTTTTTATACCAGAGGAACATACAAATCTACAACCAGACTGGTCTGCTGAGTCAATGATACAATAAAGCTCCACACTGTGTAAATGTTTTTATTACTTTATTGATACCAGGAAATACATAACATAGTATAAAACACCTTGTTATACTTAGCCTCAAAGAAGCCAAACAAGCTTTTGACCCAAAGAAACTTTGTTTAAACCGCTTGGTATAGTTGGTCTGGCTTTGTGAGGTTAATCCAAGACCTTAAACAACATTATTCAGAAAACACATCAGCTGTGTCCCAGTTCAGAGGCCACATCCTTCAGAGGCTGCATTTGAAGGGCAAAAAACCTGAAAAGCTTCCTCCACATGTGGCCTTGTTTTCCTGGACATTGTAGAATCAAACAGGTGACTTCTTCCATTATTGCTCTTTTTTAAATTCAATTAAGTCCTGGGTTCACCTTTCCCAGTAGCTAATGGTGGAACTGAGAAGACCAAGGGCCTTAACACTTCAAAATTTTATTACTGATGACGGCTGATGATGCAGAGAAAATCTCCATGGGCCATGGATAAATGAAGGTAAAATATATAAAGATACGACATAATAGAACTATGTAAAACAGATCAATGCTAAATGCAAATTTTAGCCCGTAAACACACCAACTAAGTAGCATTTTAGCGCTGTCATTGTGAGCATGTTAGCATTATAACAGCAATGTTTAGCTGTATTCTTGTTTGTTTATTGATGTCCATTTGTGTCTAGAATAGATAAATGGGAGGGTTAGAATATAAGATGGCAGGTAGAGAGTAGTCAGGTTATAACAGAGCTTCATTACCAGATGCTGACAGTGTAGAAAATTTGAAATTATTGATGGAAAAAATACAAACTTATTTAAACCAAGTACTTTGTCCTACAGTCACATCACATCTACAATATACAAAAAAAAAAAAAACAGTCTACAAATTAGTTATTTACAAGATAAAAAAGGCTGAGCGTTACCAGGGTTATGTAATTCAGTTTAAGCCACTCGGGTAATAACTGAGTTGTAAAACTTGTATATTCTGTAAGATAATAGTCAAAAATAGATGCACATACGTTCAAAGAGTTATATAAGTCTACAACTTAGGTCTTACACAGTAAAGAACATACCGGGCACTTCTGACTTACACATCTGTGAGTTCAGAGTTTTTATGGAAAATCACATATATACATAACACATGACCAGAAAACTGTGTAAAAACACAAAATATAAAACATAATATCAAATTAAAGTGAAAGCTTGAATGAAGGTAGTGGAGAGTTGAAGCCTGTTAAGTTTTACCTCTGGACACCACAAGCTGACCATCCTCTGCAGATCTTAAAAACCTGTCAGGTTTACATGGGTTGAACAGTTCACCAGTATATTCAGAGCCCAGTCTTGTTATGATGGATATCAAAATGCTCATTTGGTCATATCTTTGATGTCGTCACTGAAACTAAGTTGTTCATCCACAATTACACCAATATCTGTAACATCGGTGAAAGTGTCATCTACTTGAAAGTCTAGTTGGGAACTAAGCTGTCAAATAATACTGTCTGAGTCTTGTCCTTACATTTGCCTTTTTATACAGTAATTAGTCCAGTGTGATTTCTGATATAACACACATCTAGAAAATATTGGTAACAACAAGTAAGTAGCCCCTCGACTATACAGGACATTGCATATGCAAATCTATGCTTACTCATGAATGCAGTGAAATGTCTATGTTAGCTGACAAAATAATGCAGAGGAAGGAGTGCGTAGTTCAACTGAAGGATAGAGGGCTTCATCAAATGGTGTTTTAAATGTATGGAGGCAAACCCTACTGTCAGAGTAGACTCTGTAAAAGGACAGAATACCAGCCGGCTGATCTACATAAACTCCCACCCGTCTGGAGCGTGAGCAGAGGGAAGATACATCGATACGCTCCTTGTTGTGCCAAACAAAACAACCTTGATTACAGCAAGAAAGACTCCAAGACTTGTTGTTGCGTCCCAGCTTACACTCATCCACATCTCCTTTCCTGTTAATGCTCCTGTACGTTACCCCAATGCTGAAGGGCTCCAATACTTCAACCTCCCAGTAGCAGCGCCCATCTATACCCTGTTTACACATCACCTGTGGCCACTGATCAAATCTGTCTGGATGATCAGGATATGACTTTTCTTCTTCCACCCAGGTCACCTTTCTGTTCCCATCAGAAAGATGGAGGTTCTTGTGGGCTGTGTCGGGATCCAAAATGAAGTCACAGGCATCTGGAGGTAAGAAAACACGTCATTTCAGGAGCTTAGACTTGAATATCATGCGGCCACTACTGGCAGCAGTAAGTACAATACTACTGCACTACACAGAAAAGTATTGTGTTGTGTTTGTTGTTTATGTTGCCTTTCCTTAAGAATCAATGTTCTCCCCATAAAAGATGCAAGGATGTCTCTGTGATAGAAATGTTCAGTTTCACAATGAAAGCAAATCACAACAATGTTTTTGGTCCATTACAGGGTTGAGTTTGTGCTTGTCCAGCTGCTTGCTTGGCTTACTTACATTTCTTGAGTCCTGGTATCATCCGGTGTTCTCCTCCATGTTCAACCCTGTGGAGAAAAACAATGGTTAAAATATTTGCCAAAGAACAATCTTTAAGAATGTGTTGCTCTCAGATCATTTGTTTATGAAAGTTTTAGAGGCACAGATCTGTCCGCAGTAAATCTGGTGTGTCACAATGATCTGTGGTGGTGGTGGCAGTTCACAAAACATATCGTTACCCAACCTGAACCTAGGCAAAATTGCATGTTCGGTTAACTGTCCCACCTCCAACAGAGTTTTGCATCTGTGGAATATAATTACTTGAGTTCGCTGAGCTTGTATTGTGGGTCGTCCTTCAGCTCTGAGAGAAGCTTCACTCCTGAGTCTCCAAGATGGTTGTACCTCATGTCCAGTTCTGCCAGATGGGAGGGGTTGGATTTCAAAGCTGAGGCCAGAAAAGCACAGCCAGTCTCTGTGACCATACAACCTGACAAACTGAGAGAACATAGTGTTTGGTTATTTTGGTGTTCAGAAGATAAATCCGGGCAGAGAACCCAAATACTATGGAGTAAAAGGGCAAGTTGAGATCAAATAATTAACTGAATGGGTCTGTCACGGTGGAGAAAACCTCTGACCATCAGAAAAAAGAAAGGCAGATTTCTACATACAAGAGACGGGCACTGATGCAAAGGAACAGTGCAACATGTGTTCAAATGCTGAAGACAGATTTTCAGTTTTTAACAAAAAAAAAACTAGTGTGCTATTTGTCATTTACATACACACCTCAGTTTCTTCACTTCGCAGCACTTATTCAACAGTCCATCACAGAGCAGCTTCACTCCTTCATCTCCCAGGTCATTGTTGCTCAGGTCCAGCTCTCGTAGAGGTGTGTCAGGGAACTTGAGACCAAAGGCCAGGTGTTCAACCCACTCTTTAGTCACTTTGCAGTCTGTCAGACTAAAGGATGGATAATAAGAGTTACTACATGCAAAGAATGCATTGTAGCTCATTATTAAAAAAACACAAAATACGCATTAAGAACTTTAGGGACCAGTTCACTCGTTGGTGGAACCAGGGATTGTTTGCAGCCTGAAAAAATGTCCAAATACACTATGCAGGATTTTAAGGAATAATGAAGCCAGTATGATAGTGAAAGTAAACTTACATTGCCTTTCTGCTGCTCCTCACTGCTGGTATCAGCCTCCTTCGACCCTCATCTGACGTGTTGTAACTCTTCAAGTCCAATACATCCAGGTTATCTTTTGATACCTGCAGCATGTAGGCCAGTGCAGAGCAGTGCATAGGAAACAGCTCGGTCTTTGAACGATCAGGTCGCTTCAGGTACTCTGTAATCTCATCTTTGACTTTCTGGTCTCTCATCTCAACCATGGTTTGAAAAATGCTGATGCAATTGTCTGGAGAGACGCCCTTTCTTCGGATGGATTTGAGATAAGTCAAGACTTTTTTGTTGGTATCTTGGATATCAACTGGTGATGTCAGCAGACCCCAAAGGACTGTCCGGTTAGCTTCAACCATGAGGCCAAAAAGCATTCGTAAGAAGTAAACCAGGTGGCCGTTCTTCTTCTCCAACACTTTGTCAACTGTCTTCTTTAGAAGATCAAGTAAACTGTGTTCTTTGTCCTTCAGATCAAGAAACTTTCTGAGCTCTGTTGTTTGTGAAACATTCTTGTTTGTGAAACAGTCGTAGACGTAGAGCGCTGCAAAGAACTCCTGTATGGTCAGATGAACAAAGAAGAAAACCTTTCTCTGAGAGAACATTTCTTCTTCTCTGAGAACTGTGGTGCAAAATCCAGAGTGGACAGATGCTTCATTTATATCAATGCCACAGTCCCCCAGGTCCTCCTCATAGAAGATGAGCTTGTTCTTCTGCAGATGAACAAATGCAAGTTTTCCGAGTTTCAGGAGGAATTCTTGATGTGTCTTCAGAAGGTTCTCTTCATTTTCCTCTGTCGTCTTGTCAAATTTTCTGCTTCTGCGTTTAGTCTGGACAAACAGGTAATGTGCCATCATCTCTGTCAGAGTTTGAGGAGTTTCAGCTTTTCCATCTCCACTGAACACATCCTGGAATAACACAGCAGACATCCAGCAGAAGATCGGGATCTGACACATGATGTCCAGACACACTGAAGACTGGATATGTGAAATGATTCTCTCAGCAAGAACCAAGTCATCACTAAATCTCTTCCTGAAATAGTCTTGTTTCTGTGACTTATTGAACCCTCTAATCTCTGTCACCATGTCGATGTACTTTGCAGGGATCTGACTGGCTGCTACTTTACGGGAAGTTATCCAGATCTTTGCATTGGGCAGAAGGTTACCCTGGATCAGGTTTACCAGGAGGTTACCCAGACATGTCTCTTTAATGACAGACGTTACCTCCTCATTATTCTGAAAGTCCAGTTGAAATCTGCTTTCATCCAGACCATCCAGGATCACCAGAACCTTGGTCTTGGTGTAGTCAGTTGAATCTCTCAAACTGCAAAGTGCAGGGTGGAAATCAATCAGCAGCTGTTGAAAGCTTTTTGTATCTTTGCTCAGATTCATCTCTCGGAAAGCAAGACAGAAAAGAAAATCAATATCCTGGTTTTCTTTATCTTCGGCCCAGTCGAGAACAAATTTCTGCACCGAGAATGATTTTCCAATGCCTGCACTGCCCTTTGTCAAGACTGTTCTGTGGGGTCTCCCTTGGCCAGGCAAAGGTTTGAAGATGTCGCTGAGGTTGACTGAATATTTAGCTGATGTGTGTGTTTTCAGTTTGCGTTGGAGGTCTATGAACTCATGTTCATCATGTGGCCCTTCACTCTCCCCTGGGGTGACATGGAGTTCTGTGTAGATGCTGTTCAGGGAAGTCCCCTGGCCACCGTTACCTTCCAATGTTGAGGCAAATTTCTTTTGCATTGTTTTTTATGCTCTTTTTTTGCTTCCAGACGAAGGTCCGTGTTCCCTGTAATAAGTAAATACATGATCGAAATTCCAGTAACTGGTTAATATCAAACACTTTAGCTTGCTTTTCCAAAACAGGAACAAAATCAGAGATCTATCTGACTTTTCTTGCTTTATCTGGTTGTTTGCCTGCTATAAATGATAAAAAATACTCTATGAAGGAAAAAAAATCAAATTCATTTTAATGCAAGACCAGCCAAAAAGACGACACTGAACACCAATGATGATGTGCTAGTCTATTCCATTACTAGAATTTGTTGTGATCGCAGTTATTTTACAAATATTTTGCAGCTGCTATCCAACAGTTACCTGTGTCTGGATCTTTTCTGGGTTTCTTTCCACACTTTGAGCAGGCGTAACCTACTGGTGAATCAGACGCGCACTGTTTACATAACCAGTGTCCACAGGGGAGTTGTACTGGATCCCTCAAGTCCTCCTCACACACTGAGCAGATGGATGAACAGCTGTAAGCAGAGCAACAGACCATCCAATATTAGCCCATGAAGGCACTTCCTGTGAAACAGTTTAGTTATGATGCCATTTTCTCAGACCCTGAGATGCTGGTTATACTAATATCAGTAAAATAGTAATGATTCAGTGTTCTCCATGCCAAAGTTAAGTGGCATGTACTTGGATACATCACTGTTCATGGAGAGGACACTGGGACTTGTGGACCCATCTGGTCTCATCTGTGACCTAAGAGGAGAGATTGTTGTATTTACTCTCTATACTCCTCTCTTCAGAGAGAGGTCATTGAGTCCCTAGGTTTACCACAGATACAATCACTTCTCATAAAGACAGAGCTTCTGTTTCACCTGAGTGAAATCTTGACCTGTTTCTTTAACAGCATGAGTCTGTTTCTGGCAGAGGAACCTGTGTCCAGTTCTGTCAAACCCATTTCAAGATACTTTAACTCAGAGAATTACCTTTCTTGGCTCTCGATGCCAAAGTTAACTGGCATGAACTTGGATACATCACTCTTCATGGAGAGGACACTGGGACTCCTGGACCCACCTGATCTCTTCTGTGAACTAAGAGGAGGAGGAGGAGGAGGAGGAGATTGTTTTATTTACTCATCGTCTCTTCAGAGAGAGGTCAGTGACTCCCTAGGTTTACCACAGATACAATCACTTCTCATAAAGACAGAGCTTCAGTTTCACTTAGGTGAAATCTTGACCCGTTTCTTTAACAGCATGAGTCTGTGGCTGGCAGAGGAACCTGTGTCCAGTTCTGCCAAATACAAGATACATTAATGAAAGAGAATTACCTTTTTGGGTTGTCTTTGCCAAAGTTAACTGGCATGAACTTGGATACATCACTCTTCATGGAGAGGGCACTGGGACTTGTGGACCCACCTGGTCTCATCTGTGAACTAAGAGGAGAGATTGTTGTATTTACTCTCTATACTCCTCTCTTCAGAGAGAGGTCAGTGACTCCCTAGGTTTACCACAGATACAATCACTTATCATAAAGACAGAGCTTCTGTTTCACTGAGGTGAAATCTTGACCTGTTTCTTTAAATTACCTTTCTTGGCTCTCGATGCCAAAGTTAACTGGCATGAACTTGGATACATCACTCTTCATGGAGAGGACACTGGGACTCGTGGACCCACCTGATCTCATCTGTGACCTAAGAGGAGGAGGAGATTGTTTTATTTACTCATCATCTCTTCAGAAAGAGGCCGTCAACTCCCTAAGTGAAATCTTGACCTGTTTCTTTAACAGCATGAGTCTGTGGCTGGCAGAGGAACCTGTGTCCAGTTCTGTCAAATACAAGACACTTTAATTCAGAGAATTACCTTTCTGGGTTGTCTTTGCCAAAGTTAACTGGCATGAACATGGATACATCACTCTTCATGGAGAGGGCACTGGGACTCGTGGACCCCTCTGGTCTCTTCTGTGAACTAAGAGGAGAGATTGTTGTATTTACTCATCATCTCTTCAGGCAGTCATAACGCACTGCCAAGACGGCATCAGCAGAGCAGCTCACTTTGAGTCCAAAACTCCTCTTCATTTTCTACTACTATGGTCCACGTCTGTCAATCACAATCACAATCCTGCTCCTAGATTATCATTTATAATCATCATTAATCTCCATGGACTACTGATGATTTTATATTACTTTACACCCAACATTATTCTCTGAGGCAGTCACCTATTTGAGAGATTGTTTTATTTACTCATTTTAATTTATGGATTTGCCTGAAAACGTCACATCCTGCTCATCTACACCTGGCTAAATTTACCTGTCTGGTTCATCTGTGCAGGAGCCAGTGGTCTCATCGGATGGCTTATCAGGTGTCACCGATTGAGCACTGGCCCTCCTGGTGGGGGGACGCTTCCTCTTCATCTCAGCCATCTCTGCTACAAAACAATGGGAGTCAGAAAAAAAAAAAACTTAAAGGCTGTAAGGGAAATTCCCAGAACAATGGTTGTAGTTTTTTTTTCACTCTCTGTAGCCTGCTGGACAACAGAGAGCCTATTGATGTAATGTTATCATGATTTGACAAAGTGACCACACCCTCAGATTAAACCACTTTAGCTTTGTTCTCATTTCTGTCACTGAATACAACCACGTCGGTTCATAATCATATCTGCTTCAGTAAAGACCTTCCAAATAGATAATCAATTTAACCTGCTTGATATTCGATCATATCCTGAATATTACTAGGGGAAATATAAAGAAATGGTACGTTTAAATTACACTGTATGGGACAAATATCTGTAATAATTACATGAATATTTCGGATCACTGGGGGGGTACTCCCCGAAACTATGTGTAAAACCACTAAAGTCACCACTGCGCTTCTTGGAGGTGGTCGTTCGTCATTGTTTACATTCGTTGACGCGTCTCAAGTTTGAGGCACAAACCACAAGAATCCGGTAAATACTCAGAAGAGAACAACTACTACAGCAAGCAACTCGTTTATTCAACACATACAAACGAACTTTATCGAAAAGACACGTGTTTTCTTTGTTTTGTTTTTAATCGCGCTTCTTTTGACGCTGCTGCGCAACTTGCAGACAAAATGTCCGAAACAGGATCTTTGACAACAACGACGACGACGACCTGAGGAGACAGCGACAGATACACGGAGCAGCGCGCGCGCCCCGGTGTCACACACGGTAACCTGCGTCATAATAAACGGCTACTCACGTTTATATTTTGCACTTTTCGCTCGTTCCTGCTTTTTTCATACGAAAAAAATCCGGAGGAATTCAAATGCGCCATGAGTCACAACCACTGGTTCTTGTTCTGTTTTTTTCACCCTCACTCCCGAAAATGGAAATCCCCCCCCCCCCCCCCTGCATTTTACTTTCGGTTTCGACTCTTATATAACACACAAACAACAGACGTTTTAACGAGGTAAAAGCTGATGTCAGTCACTCTGCAGCCGAACAACATGAACAACATGGATGTAAAAGTTTGTGGTGGAGGAGAACTGACTCATTTGATGACATGTACTACGCATCTGTACTTCCGGAGTGTGAGAGCTCCGTCACTGAGGCGTTGTGACTCATGGAGGACACTGATGATGATGTGGTTCTTGTTGTGCATGAGTGGATCCCCGAATTTAACTTTAATACACAAACACATGAAACACAGCAGCTCAACTGCAGGTGAAACGCTGCTGCGCCACCTGTTGCACTGCTGCGTCTGACGGAGCTTTAGTGACACCTAGTGGACAGACAGGGCAGTGACTCCATCAGAGCTGCACCTTTTAATGTAGTACTATGGATGAAGTTGGGTTGAACATGAATCATGTGACCTCACTTATTCATTTTCAGATTAAATTTATTGGAAAAGGTTAAATTTTAAAAACTTGAATGGATGTGTTTACGTCCTCAGGATAGAAATGTTTGAATCATACAAATCGGATAAACAGGAAAATCTCAGAGCGGAGTTTACTCATGTAGTTAAAGCAGCTGACAGATACTGTCAGGATCAATCATCCTTATTGCTTCTGTCGATTTCCTTTGCTCTCATTGCTCTCTGACAGTTTGCCGCCAAAATGCACACAGGCAGTGAACCCACAGAGAAGATCCATCTGAAGCGGACGCTGCTCTACTGCACGTATGTTTTATATTTACATATAGTAACAAGGGCCCTCGGCTGCCCACAAAGTCTCAGCCTCAGCTGTGTCTCACTTCCTTTTCCTCTCTCACCACATGAACTTTTAGCGGTCACATCTAACTAACAAGCTGCAAAACCCAGGAAATCCCCAGGTGTCAGCACCATCCCCTGGCCCCGACCTCACTCACCCTGACGTTCCCTTTGCATCATGTTTTCACCCAGGTAAAGAGCAGGCATGCAGCAGATTGACCAGCTTTGCGTGTGCATCATGCATTTTTATCCTCAAATTAACTTTATCTGAACAGCCATGACACCGAGCTGTCCAATCACAGACTGCGTGCGACCGTCATCGCTGCTTATCTATGTCCACCACGGGTACCAGTCAGAAACTGATAAACACATTCTGTCCGCTGACCAGAGCACTTTTACTGACTTCAGCGTCCTAGCACATGCACTGTCTTCACAGTTCAGTGTAAGATGAAGACGCAGCACATCACTAACAATGCAGACTTAGAATTTAAGACCAAGGCTACTCTTCCAGTTTAAAAAGCCTTTATTTTTACAGCGAGTTCATGAAGGACAAATAAACCAACAAGTTTCAGGCTCTTTCTCCTTCAGGCAGCACTCAGTAGACGAATGAAGAAGCGAAACATGTGAACATAGTCGAACAGTAGATAACACTAAATCCATACTACATCCACCCTTCATCATTAGACAAGCAAAAAGTTAAATAATATATGCATACCACATGTATTGACTGAGGCCCAAATCGATTTTCACATCCAGTCATGAGTCATCATTAAGAACAGGCACATTGTGAGTGTTGTGCAGTAACATAGTATTACCATTGCAGCAGAGAGATGGATGAACTGATGCACATGGTACCAATGTGCAAATGCAGTAGGCTAACCTCCGACACACTCCTGTGACTAGTGTCCTCTATATAACAGCTACACATTAGTTTGTCCATCTTTGTCCATCTTTATGCATATGATATATTTTGTGCACGGACACACCCTGATCGATATTAGCTGCACAACAATAGAAAACAAACAGAAACTAAGCAGCAGGACATCACACAATCAGGTGCAGCAGCAAAAACACTTTGTGAACATGTGTAAATCCTGCATCACTTACTTGTTAATGTGAAAACACCTTCGTGCTGCTGTAAAGACTAACTAGCTGGGAAGTTCCCCACATGGTCGGTTACAACCACACACGTTTACTTCCTGCTCCTTCCGCTTCCTCAGTGAAGATGACAGTTGAAAGAAGGGCTGTATATGAAAGACGACTGCACTACATTTCTGGTCACTACTGTTAGTTTGAAGCAGAATAGTTCAGCCAATTGAATTATAATATTTATATATTTATATAACGTGGTTGGTTGTAAGCTGTGTTTCTTTCTATCTATAGTGTGAAATGTACTAGTGACCCACCAATTATCGGTCACAGATATATCGGGGCCCGATTGAACGGCCCGAGTTCTATCGGGGCTGCTATCGAACCGGTGAAATGTTGCGCCAATAGAAACAGAAGTGTGACAATGACAAAAGCACACGCTGGTGTACTGATATATTTTGTCCAGTGTAGCGCTGAGCTCAGCCAGAGACTTGCCTGTTTTCATTCCAGCTCAAAAACTCAATATATCAGTTGCATATCAGCCACTAAAATGTACTGCACCAGTAAAGTCGACTGTATGTCACAGAACATGAAGACATTAATGCATTGGAACCATGAACCGGGGGGGGCACATGGCACATGGCTCATCTCCATCTTAATGCTGTCTGTGCTCTGGTGTGGGTCGTCTTCTTCTTTTCCTTTTACCTGAACAACACAATGGATGACTTGTTAGTTTCACCTAAGTGACTTCTGCTCCGGGGGGGGGGGGCATATACCTCAGTGGGTTGAGCAGGCGCCCCATGTGCAGAGGCTACAGTCCCCACTGCAGCCGGCCCCAGGTTTGAATCCCAAATCTGGCGGCCCTTTGCTGCATGTTATCCCCCCTCTTTCTGCCTCCCCATTTCCTGTCTCTCTCAGCTGTCCTGTCAATCAAAGGCAAAAAGCCCTGAAGATATACGTAGACTTAAAAACCAAAACCAAGATTAATCATTTCTGTACCGTGCGCTCTGCTTACGACTAACTCTGAGTAGGGTGAATGAATGTGTACAGGCTTTTTTATCAAAAAATACATCTGAGTTTCCTTAGTGTGTAGACAGGGAGAATCCACTGTCCGATGTGCTTCTCTTTGACTGCTGTGAGCCATTGATTTACACAAGCTTTCATAATGCGCCACCTAGTGGTTAAACACAACACAACACAACACAATAATGAAACGTAGATCCACCACTCACATGTGTATAACAGCGTTGCCAAGGCCAAAACCAGGGGCAAGATCACCTGTAGAGAGGACGAAAGCCTTAAGCTTGAGCTGTATTGATCCATTTCCTGATCATACTGTAATATTTAACTCACATAGTTTTATAAAGGAGAGAAAAGTATTTACTCACTGAAGTTTGTGTTGAAGCGCTGTTTCTCTCCGCAGGCTGTTCAACATCTGGGGCTGAAATGACCCAAAAACACACACCATCAGTTCTGAGACTGAAGGAGACGAACTGATCTGATTCTACTGGATTCTACTGTGTTTACTCACAGGAAGGATCTATGTTGTCTGATGAAAATACATGTGATGACGTCATAGGAAAAAAAAACACAGGAAGAAAATCACATCAGCTGCAAACAGAAGCCGCGTCCTGTTATCTCAAAAGACTGGAGCTTGTTGTTCCAACAACAACCACAAGTGTGTGGTTTGTCATCATATCGACTTTCTTACCTACAATAAGCTGAACTTCCACTTTATTCACATCCACGTCGGAGAGACGCGGAAGGTGGCAGATGTAGTTTCCTCCGTCTGTCTTCTGGACTGAGGACAGTTTTAACGAGACGTTTCCGTTGACCAGTTCGTCCTTGAATAGAGACGTCCTCTCCCTGTAGTTCTTGTCCTGCAGGTTGGAGTCGTCACGCCTGTTTCTATAAACATGCACCCTTGTCTTATTGAAGCTCCACTCCACTGTCAGAGTGGACATGTCTAGTGGAGGCTCCACAGAACATGGCAGGACCACGTCCTCGCCCACCGACGCTCTGACCGGGTCTGCTGGTCCCTTCAGTTGATGGTTTCCTGGAGCAACACAGAATGGTTTTATCAGACATGTGGTGCAGGCCAGTGTGACTGTTTACTACGGTGGCCCCGAGGGGTCAACAAACAGTAGCTCAATAACACGGGTTATTGTCGGGTTTGTTATTTTGTGTTTTTGAATTCTCATAGTGTCTGAGTTTTTCTTGTACAGTCGTCATTATGTTGTTTATCTTTTTACGTCATTTTAATATTTTTCTTAAAATATTTTAACTTTATCCTTGAAATTTCAGGTTTCCTCTGTCACATGACGTGGCCCCATCGTCCAGTAAAAGGTAAGAGGACAACAAACATGTGATCATGCAGACGCTCTGATGGCTCACCACAGTGTCCCAGCTCGGTCTCACTCTCCCCCTGACTTCCTGTCTGTCATATCAAATTAAAAGCTTATGTATATTAATCACCATATGAAGAATCTAATGACGCCACCTGTTACTGTGGCTCCGCCTATTTCCTGTTATAGCCACTAGAGCTATGGAGCACGAGCAGGAGTTGACGCGTGTCTTTGAGACAAAACCTCCACAGGGTTTATTGAAAAAGCTACAAAACAAAACTTTGCAACACGGTCAAAAAAACATGTCCACAGCCTCAATCAAACTAAATCTAACCAAAGTGCACACACACGTCATGTGACACGTTTCATCAATGAGGAAATTGCAGTGATTATTAACAAACAAGCATTACTCTATAAACCATGGAGCCGCCCATCACCTTCAACACAGATCAAGTCAAACACAGCAAAATCTGAAGTGTTCACCACCTTGTCCACAATGGACAAGTGTCTCTCACCACCAGCAAACCAAACAACAAACCTTTAGTTCCTGCTGTGGAAGTGAAGCTCTGTCTGCTCTCATCTCATACGTGACTTTGGTACAATAAACCCAAACCACAGCTCAGACTTTTACCCTCAGTGCTGCAAGTCAAGTTCTGACGATGCAACAGCATCAAAAGCAGCGTCAGGCATTTCTTGTAAAACTTCTTGTAAATGCTCGAACACAGCTCGGTTCTGGTCAGTGTGAGTTTTACAAGAAACGTCTGAAGCTGAGGTGTAAAAATCCAGATTTTCATTCTATTAACTTTGCTGATGTTTGACGAAGAACTGCACAGTTTTTTCTAAACGCTCCACGTGGGTTTCAACAGCCACGTGTTCGTCATCGAGGCAGCGTTTGATTTATTCATATTCTACAGGCTTTATTCACAACTTACACGTCACTGTGACCTTCAGTCTCACTGTCGTTGGTTGCATCATCTCTCTTTACAGTTATATTTTTCATTCTGTGTGTTTTTCTATTTCCCGTCGGTCAGCTCCGACACCGGCACTTTAACTTCCTCTAAATGAACAAACTGTTGATTCACAGCTGAAAAATCAAACAAAAACTGGACCGAAGAGAAAACTGCAAAAATCATGCAATTGTTTTAAAAACAAAACTAACGTTTAAATCACATAAATGTAGTTCAGGTATCAGGAGTCAACATAAGCAGACAGTGATGGAGAAATGATGAATGAAGTTACCTGGTAATGCCACTGGACAGGTGAGGAGGAGGAGGAGGAAGGAGAGGACTGTCAATCTCCAAGGCATGGCGTGAGGATCCAACATCTGTAATCACATATAGTCACAGTGGGAGAGCAGCACAGTCTGACTGATGACCTCACACTGATCATGAGAGTCAGTCTGAGCTCTGTAACACCACCAGGTGTCGGCAAAACAAAGTCCTGACATGAATCTGAGCTGCTGTGTCTGTTAGTTTCCTGTTCTTCATGTAGGTGTGAACCTTAAGAAAAAAAGAAGGGCGGGGGCATTTCTTGTTTGCTGAGTGATTTCCAGTCATCACTCAAAGTTCCTCCCAGAAGCTCAACAAGTGTGTTGATGTCGAAAGCTGCTTTGGTGAGCCTCATGCATGGAGGAGGGTGTCGTCAGTCCTCAGTGACGACATCAATAGCAACAGGCTAACAGTAACGTTATTTGTCCATCTGTATAAACCTGAATCCAGAGTGTGTGTGTGTGTGTGTGGAGCAGAGACCCTGGTCCATGCTCATTTTTCTGTCACTCAAAGAGGCCACACCCACATTTATGCAGAACTTCCAGCCTTAATGAAGTTTAATCAGATAAGTTGGATAAAAACTCTTCTTCAATGCAGCCGTCATGAAGGAAGCAGTTTGTCACAGAGACCGATATCCACATGTAAACATGTTTGCAGCTGTTGAACATTTTCATATGGGAGTCACCGTAGTGGTCATTAGAGGAAGTGCCACTTTCAGCCCAGGACGTTCATCATGACACTCCAGCTGGTTTGGGACGTGTTCATCTTACTCACATGATTAAAATCAACTGAGAAGAGCCATAATTTCTGGACTTCCTGGTATAAAACCATAAAGACAACCTCAGCTGACAGAACAGATCATGTCTCATCTATCACTAGAAAGCACAATGTAAGTCTGCAGGTACTGGACGTGTGCTGGTGCAGTTGTTGTTAGAGACTTTTTTCTGATTATCACCAACTTTCGTCGAAGAAGGAGCCATTAGATTGAAACTTGTGATTCTGATGCCATAAAAGCGAAAGCTCAGTAGTTTCAGAAATAAAACTGTCTGTCTCTTTAAGTCACATCTTGCATAGAATACATGAAGGTGTTATATAAGTTAGGCAGAGTGCAAGGTGTGAGCTCAGGAAGTAGGCAGGCGTAAGCTGACTTTGAATCTAAGGGGACGAAGACGAACAGCGTTAGGACAGGATGGAGATCACCTCGCTCTGTCTCGTGTTTTGTGAGCCATTTTACTTTTATTTTAAGAAAGACTTCTCTCATCTTTCACATTCGTTCACCTTTTCCCACTTTTCTCGAAACAGTTTTGATTCAGCTGGGATTTAGGGGACAGGAGGAAATCACCACTGCTACTTCTTTCACTTCCAGCTGCTCAGTTTCCAACTAGTGCATTCGAACATGTTGTGGATCGGGCTACAAATGATGCAGTGAAACGTGTGTCTGTAGTTTGAAAAGGTTGATTAAAGGCTGAGTTTCCTTTAGCATCGTATGTGAACAGCTGCAGAAACTGAATCAACTGTGTCATTGATCTAAATGTTGTGACTGACCTCAGATATAGTTGCTTTGTTTATAATGTGTGTCTGGATGATGGGATGTTGGTTCAGCCAATAAATGAGGAGAGGTTTGGATCTTTACAACATCAATGTTAAAGATTGACAGTGGAGTGTAGGCTGCATCTGTAGCCTCTCCTCAAGTCGACCCATTCTTTGCTGTGTCTGCATTACAGGAAGTTGAGATTTTTCTGCTGACGCCAAAGTTTCATTGAGCCTTTCAATAAAAGCTTCAGTCAAGTGGATGGTAACTTCTGCAGATCCTTGGACAAAGAGCTTCTTCAGGGCTCGGTTGGTGTTATTGTGTCCAACGAGACCAAAACTTGTTGAGCATCACTTCAGAGGCTGATGATGCAGCAGCAGTCTGTGGAGGAGACAGACTGTTGTTGCTGAGGTCCAGTATGAGCCAGAGGGATCTTCAAGGATCTACAACACGATGTTGCTCTACTGAGACCATCTACCTATGCCATAGATACAGTAAACCGGGTTCTTTGAAGGTTCACAAGAACCAGCACTAGGTTGAAAAGGGGTCACTGATGTGTTTGGGGTCACACATGCAGCTATAGCAGCTACAGCATCGTGACCTGCTTCTCTTCATCAAAAAGCTTCATGTTCACGAAAACTGCAATTCACTTTATGATCCCCTGTTCGACCCTGCAGCGGCCATGTTGACGATCCATCCAAACAGGCAACAGTTCTTCTGGTACGACCCCGTCAATCTGACCTGTAGCGCACCAGAAAACTCAGGCGTCTGGATTCTAAGGAGAAACACCACGTCTCAGATCTCTGAGCCGTGCGAGCCTGGCTGGGGATTGTCTGAGAAGACCTCCTGCACCATCGACAGTACCTACCCATTAGACAGTGGAGTGTACTGGTGTCAGTCTGAGCGTGGCGAGTGCAGCAACACCATCAACATCACCGTCATCGGTAAATGCAACCTGGACCTTTAGTGGTTTTATGTTGACGCCGACTGTATCTTCAGCTGTCATGGCTTTGTTTTTCAGAGGGGACTGTGATCCTGGAGAGTCCTGCTCTTCCTGTGACAGAAGGCGACGAGGTGATGCTGCTCTGCTCTTACAAACCAGACGACGTCAGCAAACCAACGTCTGACTTCTCAGCGAACTTCTACAAAGATGGTGTTTTCGTCGGGACCTACCCTGCAGGAGCCATGACCTTCTTGTCGGTGTCCAGGTCTGATGAAGGTTTCTACAAGTGTGAACACCCGAACAAAGCACAGTCACCGTGGAGCTGGCTGGCTGTGAGGAGAGGTCGGTTGAACACAGTCCATATAGCAACACTGTTGTTGTTATTATTTTCTCAGATACACTGACTTCTGGGGTCAAAGTTGAACCACTGGCTCAAACTTTTACAACAGTAACAAACAGACCTCCATTGAAGGTCACATATTTTATACTTGAATTATGATTGTCGTCTACAGTAGCCAATAGGATTCACTGTCCATGTCAAACGTCTACCTTTACACCGTATGGAGCTTTAACTATAAACCTTGACTTTATTTGTTTGTTTGTTTGTGTTGTCTCCCTCAGCTCAGACTCCGCCCCTCATGTCCCTGCCCAGGCTGGTTTGTTCCATCGTGCTGATCACCACGTACGCTGTGTTGTGCGTAGTATCTGTGAGAGTCTACAGAGAGTGGGTTAAAGGTAGGAGCCCCTCTGGAGATCAGAGCAGCATTCATGAAATGTGTGATCAATAAGGCCCTGGATGTGCATCTGGATCTGAACTCAGAGAGCATGTGGAGGCTCCTCTGGAAAGTCACTGCACTGTATATACTGTATATACTGTATATACTGTATATACATATATTATTTTTCTACTATACTTTTTTAACCTACTGATCAAATCAAAGAGCAAAGAAACAGCTCAGTGTATTTGTTTTAAAATAACTTTTAAAATTAGAAGTTTGTCATTTTAACATCCTCCGTCCACACTCATGTGTATTAGTGCCTGCTGCCACCTGCTGGACTTTCTCTGTCACTGTCACCTGCTTTAAACACTTGTTTTCAAACTGAATCCACACAGAGACAAACATGTTTCTCATATCAGTCACGGATCAATAACCTGCAGCGATTGGCTGCTAGTTGCGTTTTTTTTTCCACTTCCTGGATGAAGTTCACTTCCTTTGAAACTGAAAGTCTTACAATTCCCCACAGCAACCCTGTTTCCCAGAAATGAATCAGTGTGACAAACATTACGAACCAATGTATTGGTTTCTGAAGGAAAAAACAACATGTTGTTCTTCGATGGCTCTAATAAATGATCAGTGATCAGAGGTCTGTCGGTGGTTCATGAAGGTCATGTGGAGTCTTTCCACGGTTTTGTCTCCATCTCATTTCTGAGGACAAACTTTGTCCTGTTTCATTTATTCTCTCTAATGTTAATTAAACTGCAGCTCTGACATCTCACAAACACACAACATGTGAACAATAACCCCCCCCCCCCCCCCCCCCAAAAAAAAAAGCAGCTCATCATTGTCTGAAACTCTGGAGATACTTAAATCTTCATTAAAAGCACTTGTTGTAAATGTGCTCTAGAAATAAACGTGACCTTGACCTTAAACAATCTGACTCACACAACATGTCACATGACGACACCTGCTCCTCACCTGCTGCCTCAGGTTCCTACATCAGAACAAACTCAGGATAAAAAACAACATTAACACAGACGTTACCTTCAGGGACTTCTGTCGCAGCAGACGATCAGAGCTGGGAACAAAGACTGGAACCACACAGACTCTGTCTCACCCCCTGTGAGCAGGAAGTTCAGACGTAACCACATGTTCATTTCCCCATCAGCTCTCTGAGAGGCGGAGCTTTTATGCCACTGAGGCCGAGGTTTACGTAGTTAACGGTCAATACGTCCAAACATAAAACCTGAACCAGTCTGAACTCTGAACTGAACCCAGCTGGACTTCTCTGTTGGTTGAAGACGTTTCACGTCTGATCAGAAAGTCTTCTTCACTTCTAAAACTAACAGTGGTGAAAGGTCCCAGGTTTTAACCTTTAGCTGGAGTTGGTGGGGTTTGGGTTACCTCCTGGGAGGTGGTCCTGACGGGGGGCACCAAGCAGGTGTGGATCTGACTGAGGCCTGAGACACCAGACGACCTGAGCTTATGACTGTGGTTGTTGTGGCTTCATGTTGAGGAAACAGTGAAGCTGAGCAGACACACCCTGTTTATTACTGCTGTTATGAATGAAGAGCTTTACGTGTTGACACCATTGAGAAGAGTCAGATCAACTTTACTCAGGATTTAATCAGGATTTATTTACAGTAGATTCACATGTAAAAAACAAACAATATTCAGTGACAGTCTGAGGAATAAGATTCAATGATAAACGTAATGATTATAATCAGTGTCTCAGCTACAAATCTGCTGAGGTTTTAGTAGAAGTTTAGATTTTTACATCGAACACAAACTTCATTGACACTGACAGCAGCTGCAGCACAGTTTAAACTGTCAGATCCAAAACAGTAGGAGCATCATTTGACACAGAAACATATTCAACTCAAGTCAGGTTTTGTCTCCAGCAGTAGATGATCCAGAGACAGTCCTGGATTCTGTCTCCTGGTTCTTTGACTCAGGTTCTGTTGATACGACAGAGGACGGAGGTTCAGACAGAGTCCTGTTAGACCTGATGGACTGGTTCTTGGACAGACAGAAGATATCTTCTGTCCTTCATGATATAACGGCGCTCGACAAAAGAACAGAGCATAAAGAGACCTATTATAACTAATTCTGTTATCACACCAACATAGGCACTGATTGGTCCTTGAGTCTCTGATGATTCTGGTCCCTCTGGTCCTGGTGTCTCTGGTCCTGATCTCTGTGGTCCTGGTCTCTCTGGTCCTGGTGTCTCTGGTCCTGGTCTCTGTGGTCCTGGTGTCTCTGGTCCTGGTCTCTCTGGTCCTGGTTCATCAACAGCTGCTGTAAAAACCATTAATGACAGTCTTAGTCAATAACATAGAGCTGAGCAGACAAACTCCATCAGGTCTAGTTCAGCAGCAGAGTCTGTACAACACTGATGAGCCTCCATCAACAGAGCCTCTACTGACCCTACTGACTTCTACTGACTCTACTGACTCTACTGACTCTACTGACTCTACTGACTCTACTGACTCTACTGAATCAACTCACCAGTGACGCTCAGTCGACATTCATCAGAGCCCCTCCCATACTCAGTGAGAACTTCACACTGGTACCGTCCTGAGTCCTCAGTCCTGAGTCTGGACACATGAAGTCTGACTCGTCCTTCTCTGAGGACGTTTCTGTCACACTGGACTCGTCCTGAAAACTGCTCATCCTGAGACTCTGGGAGCTCAACATCAACACCTTCATGTAGATGATACAGGACTTTTGGTTCCTGGTGATCATCAGTGAACAGCTCACAGAAGACACTGAGGGAGTCCAATGATCCCTGAGTGTTGGTGAAGGTCCAGTCCAGTGTGATGTTGTGGTTCTCCTCTGCCTGATAGGAGCTCTGTGTCACCTTCACTACAAATGTTGGTTCTGAGGAGACAGAGGGAAAGTGAGGAGCAGACTAACTGAGGACTTGTATCAGTTTGTAGAGAATAAAGTGAAGGAGGAAACTCACCACAGACACAGGAGGTCAGTGTGAGGAGCAGCAGGAAGCAGCAGCACATCATCTCCTCCCTGTGACAGCACACACACACACACACACACACACATCATCACCAACAACATCTACACTGACTTCATCCAGTCAGGACCAGGCTGCTTCATCTTTACAGTCTGGTGCAGAAATATACAGTATTTCTGACACTGGCACCATTTCAACTGATCACAGACAGAAATAACAGACTGATGTGAACTGATAAACACTTTCTGTCTGTAACACCAATCATTTTAGCAGCTTCTCAAACAGAAGAGGCTCCTGTGAAAACAAACAAACCAAAAAAACATGCGGAAGAGGAAGCTGTGTAGCAGCAGTGCAGAAGGCAAAACTAACTGAACGTCTTAGTTCACACACAACAACACTGTTTCCCAGAAATGCATCAGTGTGACAAACAGTAACCCCCCCCCCAGGTTGTTGTAAATGTGCTCTAGAAATAAACGTGACCTTAAACAATCTGACTCACACAACATGTCACATGACAACACCTGCTCCTCACCTGCTGCCTCAGGTTCCTACATCAGAACAAACTCAGGAAAAAAAACAACATTAACACAGACGTTACCTTCAGGGACTTCTGTCGCAGCAGACGATCAGCTGGGAACAAAGACTAGCACCACACACAGACTCTGTCTCACCACCTGTAAACAGGAAGTTCAGATGTAACCACACGTTAATTTCCCCCATCATCTCTCTGAGAGGCGGAGCTTTTATGTCACTGAGGCCGAGGTTTACGTGGTTAACAGTCAATACGTCCAAACATAAAACCTGAACCAGTCTGAACTCTGAACTGAACCCAGCTGGACTTCTCTGTTGGTTGAAGACGTTTCACGTCTGATCAGAAAGTCTTCTTCACTTCTAAAACTAACAGTGGTGAAAGGTCCCAGGTTTTGACCTTTAGCTGGAGACAACAAGGTGGAGGAGGGGCGATTTTGTGGCTGCTTTCTCTTTCATGTGCATTACTTTTTATGTTTCACTTTGACACACCATAATAGCTGTAGCTTGTGTGAACACAATGTTGTGTTTGCATTTTCACATAGAGCCTGTTGCTCTCTTTGTGCGTTAAACTTCCCTCTATCTACCTCCAGACATTGCTTACTCACTTTATTCACTTTATTCTCTACAAACTGTTACATACAGTCACCTGGGTTCTTGGGTAAAGTTTATATTGTGAATATAAATAAACGTCTACTTCTATTTCAATCAGACTGAACTTGTTCTGACTCTCTGGTCTAAAAGTCTGAAGCTACAGCTACAGTCCCTGTGGTGGAGATTCACACCGGTTCAGAGTCTGTCACACAAAGACAAAACCACAATGAACACAGCATCAGCACAACATCTGCATTTAGACTTTTTTTTTTACTCTTTTCAGAGAGAGAGTGAAGTATGACAGGCCTAGTGCGAACCATAACTTCTCTCTCTGGTTGTCCCCAACTTCTTCATATGTCTCATGTTTATCAGTGATGACACTTAAACTGCTCATGTGGGTATTTCTTTGCTGCTACTCTGTGTCATGGCAGGGATTTTAAATGTCGGTCCACCTGAGGTTTTCCTTACTTCTCTGCCTGATCTTGGCTCCTGAATGAAGTATGATGTTGAAACAGTTCAGAAACAGTGGCACCACTCTCATTACAGCAACAACCCAGCTCCTGGTGATTCGATACAACATGTTAATTTATTGTGAATCAGAACAAAGTCAAAGCTCAGAGACACTTCAGCACCATGAGAGTTTAAAACCACCTATCAAACGACTATCAAATATCCCGACCTCTCGACTGCTGCAGGTACATTTATCAAAATGACATCATGTGACATCAAAATACAGATTTCAAACATTTAAAACTGGGTTATTATTTTTAAATTATCCTGAAGTTTCTCAACAAACATGGCTTTGACATCACAGAGCGCTACTCTCTCTCTACGTTCATTTGTCTTGTCTTGATGAATTTGTTTCTTTTTCATACATTTGAAAACGAAACCTTGTACGAGAGTACATTTTGATGTTTTTTATTTTGGCTTTTATACAGAATCAAAGAGTTTCTTTGTCCATAAACCACAAGGCACACTCCAGTCCCACTCCTGGTGTCACCCTGTTATTGGACACCACCCGTCCGAGGAGGCGAGCCGTTGCTGTCATCCTCCCAGGATGAAGAGGTGAACCTGCGGGGGCGGAGATAGAGTGAGGGGCCGGGGTGTGGCCGAGGCCTTGGTACCGTCCACTCGAGGAAGGGGAGACGGGCATCGACGTGGCTGCTGCTGCGATGGGGTCCTGGGAGGTCGCTGTGAGGAGGCCGGTGTGTTCGGTGTGCTCGGGTCGAGAAGCTGCTCCGAAATACATCTTGTTGGGACGACCCAGGAACGTACGACCTGACGAGGGAAGAAAAGGAGCGAGAGTCCGGTTTGATGTCGCTACATGCGTCAACCACCAAAACCAGACAATACTTTCACCAAGAGACTCACTCACCAACATGGCGAACCTGCTCCGTAACATCGGCTCTTATATCTGAGAAATCCCACATGGCCAGAAAACTGTCGAAGCACGACCCCTCCTCCGCTTCCTGGATGGAGGGATGATCAGAAAAGGGGGGTGGGAGATGACGAATAAAGAGAACTTCATTAATACAGTGTCAGTCCAAGATAGATAGATAGATAGATAGATAGAGTGTTTACCTGGACATAGGGCTTGTAGGTGAAGGTGTAGTGGTGAGCAATGGCAGCCAGGAACATCTCTATGCAGATGATGAAGTCCTATATTGATTAATCAAGAATCTGGGTTAAGTCAAATTATACCGATATCAGTGATTGTGATACAACTTTATTGATCTCTGTAGCTGCACATATTCAAACTAGCTCCATCTTTACAAGCTGGAACATCAAAGTAATGACAGATGCATTTTGGGAATGGATTTTTGGTTCTTTGTTTATATTTGATGCTCAAACCTAGGTACTTAGTTTAAAGTTTGAATACTACTAGTGGTAGAGTATTTGTACAATGCAGTATTGGTACTTTATTAAAAGACCAAGTACCTCTCAAGTTGAGAACCTCTGTCACCCATGTGGTTAATTTGTTTGTACAGGTCTGTTTACCTGCAGTCCGGTGGCCACGGCCTCCACGCTGTCCCAGTCCCAGGTGTGTTTGTCAGAGATCACACCGACCTTAACCAGGAACGCTATAAAAACAGCTTGCCTGAAGAAGAACAAGAGAGTGAGGGGTGAGTGTGTCAGTAGAGTTTACCTCCCTCCTTCCTAATCTACCTTCTCCCCTCCATCCTCACCAGAAGGAGACGAAGACCACCAGTTTGACGCAGAGGAACTTGCCCACAGGCCTGATGGGATTCAGCTCTTCCCGCAGAGCTCGGTAAAGCAACACCAGACAGTACATGGCAAACTGTAGGAAGACCGGATGGAGTTGGAGATCAGATCAGGGTTAAGAAACGTGAGTGGTGAGAGAACGAGTGTGTTGCCTCTTTACCAGCTGAGATATGTTGTTGACGATGACCAGGTAGGACCAGGCGTTTCTGAAGCTGAAGTTGGCTTCGTCATAAACCCCACAGAGCTGACAGATCCTGCAGCACCAGACAGAAACATCACTCTGTCAGTTTCCAGATACACTGCACTAAACCTTCATTTTACATCCACATACTTGTCTCTTTTCAACACTGTTAAGCACTGAGCCTGACCTTTGACCCTCAAAGCAGACATCTAGAAACATGAAATAGCATCAACTTGTTTACTGTAAAAAAAAAAAAAGTCAAAGGTGTTGCTACTGTGTTAAAGTAAAGAGCTCAGTTCTGTTACCATGGTTATGATAAGAACCAGTATCGTTATAGGAGGTAGGTCTCCATGGTGTTCCCATGGTTACAGTGAAAATCTTACAGCGCTATCACCGTGGTAACAGGTCTGACCACGGTGTACTGGAGGACTCCCAGCTTACACCTGAACAGCAGCACCCTGAGAGAGAGAGAGAGAGAGACAGAGGAGCAATTGAACAAACATGCGCCCAACTGCGTGTAAAGTGAACATAAGTTACCATGACAACAGACATCCATCTTACTCTCCCATGGGCCAGGGGGGCAGCAGCAGAGCGGGGGCAGGTGGGGCTGCTGCTGCTGGACCTCCAGCATGAGCACCAGGCTGGGGTACTGGTTACTGAGGAAGTTCAGCAGGAACACCAGGAAGTTGTAGATGACGTAGGCCTCGTAGCACTCCCTGCACGTGTCCACGTAGATGGCCAGGTTGGGATACCGCAGAGCCAGCCACTGAGGGGGGGGGGGGCAATATGGAGGCAGTCACATGACAGAACAAGGAGTCCATTACCATGGAGAATATTTAATCTGCTTTAATGGAGTAATGGAGTTAAAAACTGCAGAGGGGAGTGTGTGAAGTGTAACTTAATGTCTGGTCTTATGACTGTCCTGTTGTCTCTTATTAGCTCCTGTTACCACGGGAACGTAGTGGACTGAAAGGGACAGAGAGAGTGTGTAAATGTGCTAATGACTCACACTGTCCAGGCTGTAGATCGGCACCATCCATAGGATTCTAGTGGAGAACAACAGAGACAAAACAAACAGGGTTGGGTGGAGGTGTTTACACTCCCAGCCAGCAGGGGGCAGTGACATGTTTAAGTTCAGGGCTACAGCTGGTTGGTGTGTTTGAATTTGAAAGGCAGGAGACACAACAGGTGAGCACAACTGCAGGATGAAGAAACCTGGACTGTGAACTTACAACCAGAAACATCTTCTGCTTCAGGTTGGTGTTTGTTTGGTTGTTTGTCTGTTGGTTTGTCTGTTGGTTTGTCTGTTGGTTGGTTGGTTGGTTGTTTGTCTGTTGGTTTGTTGGTCAGTTTGTGAGCAGGATTATGCAAAAAACGCTGAACCGATTTGTACCAAACTTGTTGGACGGATGCATCACAGGTCAGAGAAGAACCCATTACATTTTGGGACGGATCCAGATGATTTACTGTGAATCTGAACCAGTGTCTCTGAGGTTGGGTGTACTGTGTGTTGTCTGTCAGTGGCCTTGGTGGAGCTCCATGTCCTCTGAGTCTCCTTCTACTTCAACTGGATAGTGAGTGTTGCTACCACATGTTGACACAGAACCTGGTAAACAGAAGAAACTCTACATAATACACTAATAAGGGTCCAGATCTCCACCAGGACCATGCAGCAGAAACTCAGATGTAAAAGGTGCAGATCTGCCCCCCCCCTCAAAATTAAACGCATCCTTCCCTGAGTCATTCAATGTCTTTCTGCCACGTTCAGAGTAAATCAGTAGTTTCTGGGTAATCCTGCTGACAAACAAACAGCACAGGTGAAAATGGCTGCAAAATGGTGTGTGTGTGTGTGTGTGTGTGTGTGTGGTGTGTGTGTGTGTGTGTTCACCTTATGATGGGTTTCTGCAGCTCAGGCTGGGTGTAATGCACCATATGCTGCAGAATCCCCCACAGTGATATCGGGATGGTCAGGAAAACAAACACTCCGGCTATGAACCAGGCTTTACTGTGAGTCCCGACCTGGACAGAGAAAGACAGAGACAAAGACATTATTGACGACCCTGCTCGTCCTCAGCCCCAGTCGGTGTTCTGTTGGACATCTATGAATGTACTTTGTCCTTCTGCAGCTCCCAGATGCAGAGCGGCAGCACGGCCACCAGCAGCAGGGCGTACAGGACCAGGACCAGGGGGCGGATCCACCTCCTCCACTCTGCACAGGAGCAGGGCATCACGGCTGCTTCACCCTCAGCGTCCACTACAGGTGTAACCTAAACCACAGAGGGGGGGGGGCGGAGCCATGCAGGTTATAAACAGGTGAGCCATGCTAGTACAGGCCAGTGGAAGCACATGTACATGTCATATATAGACATGTAACATAAGTACATTGTACCAACACATTCAGGTGGCATAAACACAGCTTCAGTGTGTGGACGTGCAGCCTGTGACGATTAGCGTGAAAGTGCAGTGACATCATGACGCGTCACGCAGCGTTTCTCGTTATCATTTGTGTGAAAACATGAAGAAATGACGCGGTGACAGTGAAAACAGTTTGACCGTGATGACGACAGAGAAAGACAGAGGAGAGGTTCACCGCTGGAGCCGGAGATGCTCATTCACTCTGACGCTTGGCCTGTTTTCCTCCTCGGTCCTGCTTCTGTTACCAGGCAACGCATCTCCTCCGCCGTTGTTCCGCGCGCGCCGCTAAAGAGAAAAAAAAACAAAACAACAAGAAGAACAGCTGTTCACCTGATCACCGCAGCCCGATCGATCACATCGACCCGACCGCAGTCAGCAACCACAACGACCGACCGGACGCTCGGTGAGGCTGCTGTCCGGGTTTGATGCCCCGTTTCCCGTGTTTACGCGCCCACGTCACCGGGAGGAGTGTGGACCATCTCTCTCTCCGTCCGTCACGTGCTCTGCAGAACAGACGCACAGACCTCACCCTGCAAATGTAATTACGTCCCTGTGACAGTTGCAGCTCAGACACACAACGACCTGTGATGATTCAGTTTCTCTCTGAGGTTTATTTATTTTGTCTGGAGCTGTGGTGAATGTGTGGAGGCTGAACTCTGCCTGACTTCAAAAATAACAACAACAACAGAAGAAGAAGAAAGTCTTTGTTTACTGATACTGGCCTGGTCAGGGTCAGGTACAGCTTAGAAAAATCAGTGTGGGAAACATATTTTGCCTTTCAGGGCCTCCGTAGCCTGACCTTAGGTTGTGATGATGCAAAATGCATCAAATCTACAATCAACAACTTTGGGAGATGTGTGTGTGTGTGTGTGTGTGTGTGTGTGTGTGGAGTGTGTAATCTTCAGCTGGAGCCCATATGACTGCATGTGTTTACAACAGACACTTAGAGCTTTGAGAATATAGATTTATTGATAAATATTCTAATAAGAAATAAACACAATCACCAGAAGTTACATCTCTTGTTGCTTTAAATATCCACAACAACAACAACAACAATTCAGTCATTGTCACATCAGCAGTTTCATATTGGGGGGGTGTAATGACTCAGTTCAGCCACTCGGGGTCAGTAGTGCCCTTTTTAATCTTCAGACACTGTCTGTCGCCGTAGAGATGGAGTGGAACATTTTACAGATATAAACATAACAACAACAAAAACTATCAGTCCATTATCAAATATAACAAACAGAACTGAATAAATACTTCAGGAAAAGGTCAAAACTAAAGGTCGGAGGCTTCGTACAGTCCATGTCCATGTGGTTCAGTTGTTCAGGTGACAGAGGTCGACACGTCCTCTCCCTCTCTCTCTCCCTCTCTCTCTCTCAGTGGTCAGTGTGTTTGTACTGCAGACTAGTCCCATGGTGCAGAGGCAACGTGCTGTTGGAGAAAGAGCCAGAATAACACCAGCAACAAAGACAGGACTGTAGAGAGACAAAGACAGAGACAGAGACAGAGAGACAGAGACAGAGAGAGGCGGTCGGTGGTTAAAGGGGTACTCCAGCGATTTACTGTTTCACTTCAATTAAACTCCAGAGACATTTAAAGGAAAAAATGTTGACATCAAATCAGCAGACGTGGAGATTTTAGAAACACTAGAGCACTACATTTCCCATAAGGCACTGCTGCTTTGAGTACGTCTCCTTCTGTGACGGTTATTTAACGTAACATTTTCATTATGTTTAGATTTTCATTCTTATTATCATCGTTATTACTATTGTCTACACCAACGTGTGTGTGTGTGTGTGTGTGTGTGTCGGTGGAGTGCCCCTTTAAACCAACATGTCGCTCACTTCCCACACGTCTGTTTACACGTCCTTTACAGTCCCAAAATACACCACAGTGTCTTTCGGTCTGTATCTCTCTCTCTCTCTCTCTGTGTTATCTATGTCTCACGCCCTTTGACCCTGTGACTGCACTATGATGTCACGCCAACTCGGGGCAGAAACAGACTCAGCAGCTGTTTGGGACGTTCACTATTGTCAACTCGACCGCAAAGTGAAACCGTGTTTTGTTTATTCATTTTTTGTTTGTTGTTGTTGTTGTTATTTTTTTTACCTTGAAACAGTTTTTGAACTTCTTGGAGACGGAGTAGAGGATTATGGGATTGATGCAGGAGTTGATGGTCGCCATGTTCATGCTGACATAGTCCAGCACCAGCAGAAAACTACATCCGCAGAAGAAGAACACACAACATTAGAGATGTAAAAACGGTCAACGGTAAATACCACAACCAGACATGTTCCTGCAACCCACTTCAATAAGACGCAGCGGTCAGCATCACCGGAGTCGTAGATGGTTCTCTTCAGCAGGCGACTCAGGTGCAGTGGGAACCAGCAGAGAGCGAAGATCAAAACCAGGCAGAAGACGGCCTTCGCCACCTCTCTACGCTGCTGAGAGAAAGCTACCTCAGAGGCCGTCCCATACGCAGACGTGATATACAACATAATGAACGTACGAAGGAAGATCTGTGCTCACTCACCTGTTTGAGGTGTTCACTCAGCGAGATCCTTAGACTTCCCTTCTGGTGTCTGAGCATCTCGCAGGTCATCAGGCCGTAGAAAACAGCAGAGCAGACCAGAGGGACGCAGAAGTAGAAACCAAAGAGCCACCAGTCCTTCGCATCCCGGTAGAACTGGATCACACAGAACCACACGTGGTCAGAACAGTGATGAACCGTGAGAGGAACTTAAGGTGGACTGAGGTTTTTGGTAGAGGAACTAAGAGGTCATGATGGGGTTGACCTCATTGCTGTGGATGATGACATCACATTCATGAATACACGGGACCAAATTAAATTATTTCGGATGAACAGATCAAAACATGTGAAGTTAATGAACCAGCAGACAAAGAGTTTTTGGTTTGATGAGTAACTCTGTCAGACGCCGTAAAGACTGAGTCACAGAGACCGTCGTTCATTTTACTGTTCAGTGACAGAGCTACTGGCACCCCACACGCCCTTATTGTGAAGGGTTTCTCCTAACTCTACCAGCAGTTTTGTAGTTACAGCTCCAGACCGTATCTAGAACATCTTGACACACGACTACAAGCCTCAAAATCTCCTTTCTCACAACTCAGATGTAGATCCATCAATCTCAGTATCTGCAAGCTGTGAGACCCACTTTGACTCTCTGCTGTGGAGCCTGAACCTCACAGTACCTTCACAGGGATAATGAGGCATCGTATAGGGTCATAAGAACTTTCCAGAACTTCAGATGTCCATTGAAGACCCAAAAGCCGTCTCTACACCTTAGAACAATGTTAAACTGCCCTTAACTACCTAGAGCCTCTGGATCATGTCCTGTAGTTGGCGCTATAAGCTTATCTTAAGTGTGTGGGACACTTAAGATATTTGCTGACTGCAAGTAAAAATGATCACGAGGCCATGTCTGAAAGCAAGTCGGCTGACCCGGGTTCAGTTGCAAGTGCTCGGGCTGTGTTTGTTTACATCAGTCATGACCTAGAGACATAAACAGGAAACGATGTTCTAAACGGTCTCAGTTGAGGAGGCCTCGCCCTCGAACACAATAACAAAGATATCATGAACCAAAGAGTTCACTCGTCCCCTCCCCCACCCCAACCATTCATCTCACTGATGACCCAGGATCAACCGTCCACCCCACGATACACGTTTCACAATGAAATTTATGTATAAATGTTAAAGTTTTATCTCAAAAACCAGAATTGGTTTCTCAATGATTCCTGGCTCAATGAAATATTTCCTGAGAGCATCAATGAGAGTACAAAGTTCACCCTGAGTTAAGTCCACAGAAGCTGGAACCACTTGAAACTGGTGTCCGATCAGATCTTGTAAAGACACTTAGATCTTTATCAGCAACACACTGACCTAAACACACACATCCACACAAGACCACACACACATACTGCACGCACTCTGACCTCTTACAGGCAAACAAACATGCAGCCACACGCTGGAAACACACACAAACACACTCACGGTCATAAATGTGTTTTGGGCTCCAGCATGCAGGTCCATAAGGTGATGTTCCTGTATTCGTTGGTGACAATGTTGAAGCCAACGGCCTCCGGCACGGCCAGAACCATGGACAGCAGCCAGATCACCACTATCTCCACCGCCGTTACCGTGGGAACACCTGTTCCCTGTACACGAGACCAGGAGGTCACAGCACGATACCTGTGCACAAGGTGAAGGGTCAGTTGTTTAACTGGCTTCTTTGCATTAACTTGTATTGTTTTCGGGTTGTTCTTGTACTTGTATCTATCTGGGGACCTCCGTAAGTTTTAGTCATTACGAGGACGTTTTGTTTTGGTCTTCACTTCTAGACTTGGTGTGTGTTATTGTTCTTCTGTCTTTGTGGGGACCTCTGTGTCTAGTAATTGTTAGTCAGTTATGGTATTGACTGTGAGTTTACGTTACCTGTCCACACTTAGAGCGCACAGGTTTAGGACGGTGATGCCAACTGACGCTTTCTGCAGGAACGGAACAAATTTGCAGAGGAACAGACCAAACGCACTGTCGGCAAATGGCCATTGCATCACCAGGAGCTGCACACACACATACACAGAGTTAACAGATCACCATAATATCACAGTGTCAGTGAGTGTGTCTGTGTGTGGTGTGTGTTATCTTAGTTTGTGGGATATTTTAGTGCCATTATCAGTTAACACTCAACCTCCTGCCTGAGACACACACCACACACAGATAACACATTTCTTCCTCCACATCCAAGTCAACTGAGCTCAGCTGACTGGAGGGTTGTTTATATTTTCATTTGTCATTTGTCAAATACTTTATGGATAAAAGGCATGCTTATATATGATGGTACTTAAGTGCTCTACCTTGTAGACATTGATTGGGATGTCAATAGCGATGTATATCAGGTCTCCCAGGGCCAGGCTGGCTATCAGAGCGTTGGGTCCATTCCTCATGCTTTTATTTTGGTAGATAATCCTCAGCAGGGTGGCGTTTCCGATGATCCCCACAGCGAAGATCAGACAGGACATCACGGTGTTGATGTACTTGAAGGCCTTTCGTATTGATGTCTTATGAGTGCATTTTGGGGGCTGAGCCGGGATCTTATGACCAACCAGAGAGGAGTTGGACGAAGATGAAGATGAAAATGGAGGATTTCTTTGTTTCACCTTGTTGGTGTGTTTCACTTTTCCCAGCCCGGACTCCAGGGGCTTGTTCATGGTCTCCTGCTCCAGATGTGACTCTCGGTCTGAGGTGTGGATTAGATGGAGCGCTCTGAGTTCTGGAGGGAGGGCGGTGCTGTGGAAGTCGGGCATGTCTGACATCGTCTGATCTGACAGAGATGGCTCGGATGAGAAGTTACCGTGGCAACTAACTGGAGTGGCAAACACCAAACACAAGACAACCACGGGCAGCATGGTGAACATGGTGAAGATCCCAGGTATGGATGTAGCTCTGGAGCTTGTACCAGAAATTAGATCTCCTGTGGCACCTGAACGCACCGTAAATCTAGAGCAGACCTTGAAACCTGCAGTTTCTCCAGAACCTGCTGCAGCTTCAGAACTGGCTCCTGAACCGTCAGCAGATTGTATCCTGGGAATAAGTTCAAGAACCTTTTCTAAAACCTTTGATGCTGCAACTCCAGAATCAGTGAGTTCTTCAGGTTCTCATGTTTGATATCAGAGGGTTAGGGTGCGACCGGTGCAGAGCAGAGGAGGTGTCAGGGTTCAGGTCAAGTGGTTGGGTTCTGGAGAACAAAAAAAAACAACAACAGACAAATGACACAATCTATCTGGATGCTTTTCATTCAGAGTTAAGAAAAAAAAAAAAGAAGAGGCATGTATTGAACTGTAAAAGTGAACTGGAGTGAAAACTGTAAAACTTGTTGAAAGGAGTGAACATGACGTCTTTCACTGCGGCTCATAATCGGCCTTTTAACAGACTCGGGCGGCAACTTGGCTCTGTTTTTACAGTCGGTTTATTTTCACACTTATGTTTTATTTCACATTAACTTCCTTTAGAATAATAGGATCTAAATCATCTCTTAAACACAGCATGTCACAGTGACTTCAGTTGAATAGACCACTTGACGTTATGCTAATTGCAAAACCTACATGAATTGTGACTGTGTCTACGATCAAATAGATAAAAATGCTCAGATTTTTACAAAGTAATGTGAAATATGTAAAAGAAAACTCACCTGTTTGTGTCTCTGTCTTCAGTTTGACTTTAATCCAAACTTCACTTTAAGATACGAGAGAAGAAGAAGAAGAAGAAGAAGAAGAAGAAGAAGAAGAGTGAGCTCTGCTCAGTCACGACAAAACTAATGAAGAGTCACTGACTGAACTCAGTTTTTACTCTCTCTCTCTTCTCTCTCTCTCTGATTACCGTAAATGCTCGCACGCCCCCACTCTCACCCCCTCCTCACTTTTCTTCCCTCTTCATTTCCTCTTCATCCTCCTCCCCTCCTCCCTCCTCCCCCTGTCTGTCTTTCACCAGATGTCTCTTCTCACTTTCTCCTCTGTCCTTATCTCATCCTCTTTCATCCCCCCATTTGATAACAAAAATGATTATAGTAAATAATCAAGATTGATGAGAAATTAACACGTGGAAATAACACAATAATAAATATATGATAAATATAAGCTAATGTACAACAACGATTCTGTAGAGAGAGACTCTGAACTTTTATGACACACACACACACACACACACAATTGAAGCCGAGCCAGTCTGAACCCATTTTTCCCACTAAAGATGCCGTTATAAAACAATGTTGTGGAAATTGAGGCAGTAAAATTTATTACTGCGTTTGAACGACAAATTTGACTTTACTGGAGCGTTTGAACGTCAGTGATCCAGACTCAGTTTACTGCGCACAGGGTTTACTGGTCTCTGATTTAAAGAGTTTGTTCCACGACCTCAGCCGTCAGAGACACGTCTCTTTAAAGCACGCGTGTAAGAAGATTTTCACAATATCTTCATTGTTTATTTTTGCGTAGAGCCTAAAGAAAACGATATGTAAACATAAACAGGGATAATAATACATTACATTAAATAGCTATTGCTATAGCTATTCATAAAGCTCATCTCCCTGCTGCTGCCTCGCAGGGTCGGGGTGACCGGTCTTTAACAGCTGCTGTTGTTATTGTAGTTTTTGGCTCTTAGTGTCATCTCCTATGGTGACTGTCTTATCTAAGGTTATGTATTTGACCTTTTACCAGAAAACACTGATATTCTATCAATGTCAAAGCTAAATTTGGTTTTAAAAAGAAGTCTTTGTCGTAGCACTTACGGTATATGAGCGACTGTGTGTGTGTGTGTGTGTGTGTGTGTGTGTTGTTTACAGTTAACACAGAGATAAACAAATGAGAGACGTACGTGACTGGAGCCATGCAGGCACATTATGGGATCTCTCTTGACAGAATAACAATACTGCCATGCTCAGTGAGCTCTTGAGCAAGGCAGAAGTGGATCTGGATGTAATGCATTCAACATCCCTGCGTTGTTTACATTAGTTTATCTTCAGAACATGTGTTTATATCTGATAACTGTCATATTGTGTCCAGTGCATGATCAGAAAGCTTGCACAAAGACGGCCAGGTCACAGTGAGGCGTGAGAGGATTTATTTTGTTGATTAAATTAGATTTATTTTTCTGTTTCCTGACATTATCGCACAGATTAAAACTATATATTGTGACTGTGAAGGCTGCATGTTATAACTCTCTTTATATGAGGTAGAAACAGACACAGTGTTTGGCGTCACACCATCGACTGCCTTCATATAAAAACATTAATGTACAAACCAAGCGGGCGCTGGTTAATGAACAAATTGCACTTGAAGCTCAATTAGAACGAGAAGAACAAACAGAAGCAGATCAGAGTCGGAGACTGAGGCGAAAAAAAGTGCAGCAACGAAAAAGAAAGAGGCAGGAAACAGTCGATGTGTCTCAGCTGCTGCAGATTTCCACCCAGAGCATGAACGTTTATTAGAAACTCTGTGGCTCTTTGAAGAGGAGACACACGTCCACCACCACAGAGAGACGAGAGTTTCCATCCAGCTGTGGTTTCACTGCAAACATGTCAAACATCTGTAAAAGGAAACAAAAAAAAGTGTGTTTTTTAATGATCTGTCATACAGATGCTTTAACATGCAGCCACATTACACCTGTAGACAAGCATTTGTCTCTCAGGCCACTACTTTTAAAATATATATATAGCTGTTAACAAACAAGAAATGCTGTCACCTTTTATCAAGAAGAATGATAATATATTGCACATAGCTGTAGTGTGAAGCATTATGGGAAGTGTAGTCAGACTGAACAAACAGCAGAGTACACCATGAAGGAGGCTCTGAGCCTGTGACGCCTCAGTTAAAGGTGCAAAATAAGGTGGATTTTGTCATTTTACACGCGTTTAAGCTCGTTTCCATCGGAATGGAACCCGGCCGCAGGTCCGAGTTCAGCGGGTTCCAGTGTTGGGACGCGGCCTGAGCTGGGTGTTGTCATGGTGACGGCGAAACTCGACGGGATTTATTAACGGCTAAATCAAAAAACAGAGAGAAACGGTTAACGTTTTTCTTTCAGCTTCGGTATGTTCACATTTCTCTCTTTTTTTGTTTCTGTCTGTTTTCGACCTCTGCTCGGTGCCCAGCGTGGAAAATAAAGAAACACTCGCGTTTAAATACAAGTTTTACTTTTTTTTACTGTAAAGTTTGTTTGGGATCGTTGAGCCCTAACGGTTAACGGCTGGTTTAACTCTAGCTAAGCTACCGTAGCTTTACTTTAGCTTCTTTCTTAACCCACACAACTGAGTGTTTTTAGGCCCGTATGTCCCACACAAAGTTATATATCGACTACAGGCAAGTAACACGTACAGTTTATGTTATCTTTCATTTATTAGTTCAACAGTTTGATTAAAAACGCGTGTCCATTTATTAGCTTTTAGCTCAGTGTTTTGCTGTGACTTGTATTAGAGTTTATTTTCGTTCAGTTTCCTGGGCTTTCAACCATATCTCAGTCTTCATCTGCTCAGGGATGTTTTCTCTGCTAAAAGATGCTCAAAAATTTCAAATCGACCTGATAATATTTCTAATAATTGATCTGTGACTACTAGATTTCATTGTGGTGCCTGGATATGATTGTTAAAATGATTATTGTCTTCTTTAGTTTGACTGACAGGTGAGGATGAACCCCACCGCCAAAGACAAAAGGCAGAGAAGCTCTCAGCACAGGTGTGTTCAAATTCAGTGTTGATAGTTGTGCTGTAATGTGAGTTATATATGAACCTTTTCATGCTGTAGCTGTAACTGTGAACCTGAAATAAACAGTGGTGTGTAAGAGAGTAAAAGTATGTGTGTGACCTACAGGACGAAGCAGGGGAAGAAGAAGTCCCACCTGCTATCGGTCTCGGATCAACCACCTGAGATCCTCCCCAGGGACGAAGTTGCAGAGTGAGTTCGGTCTCCATGGTAACCAGGTTGATTTTGGCACAAGCAAACACTGCTTTTTTATGTCGACTTTATTGTCATCTATTGTCTTTCTATCAGAAATGATACGGAGAACGGGAGAGTAAACAGCTGACAAACATTTGAAGCAGCATGGCGTCCATCAGTTTAATAAAACTTCACTTACTGACAAACAATTCAAACTTACAAAATTACTTGAACGAGGACTGAACACAAACAAAAAGAAGATGGATTATTAATCGTTGAGGTGTTTGATGTTCAGTAAAAATATTTGTGACACTTGACCTGGGTGTGTTCACAGATTTATTGCAGCTGTCTCCTCACTGGGAGTAGAGTAGAAAAGTTAGAGCGCCCTCTGCTGATAGAAAGGGAAAGCAAAAGTTTCACCTTGATACTGTGATCTGTCGTTCCTCCCTGCAGGTTCAGAAACAGCGTCCATCGCAACATCTGTGTGAGGCTGCTTCAGGAGGGAAACCACAGGTATCAGACTGTCTCTGTGGACGTTAAAGACTGGACCATGTGGTAATGTCTCATTATTGATCCCTCCTCCTCACTGGAGTTGTGTGTCGACTCTCTCAGGTCGTTCTCTGAGCTCGTCTCTCTGTGTGAGACTCATAACGAGCACAGGGCGGCAGCTAAACCTGGTTCAGCTCTCAACCTCCAGACTCCACTGGAGGAGCAGGGGGATAAACTGGAGACCATCAGGCTGCACCTGAGCCGAGCTGAGGAGGCTGACAGGAGAGGTACACACACACACACACACACCTACACCTACACTTGACTTCAATCAGTGGTTCTCAAACTTTTTCGGTCATTCCCCAGGGAGGGAGAGTTTCCAAGACCAGTGACCACAGCTGACCACTGGCTTTCCAGAAGTCAGCTGAGAATCACTGACTTAAATCCAGTTTAAACTCAGACAGAAACACGTGCACACAGAAACTATAAAGTATTTATAAGTGTTGTCTTGGTTTGTGTGCAGGCTCCTGGTCTGAGGTGTGTGAGCAGCGGCTGATGTTGGCTCAGTACTTCTCGGCTCCGGTGGACCAGTGGCTGAGTTTGCATTTCTACCACAGCTGTGCAGACAGAGAGCAGGGGGGTACTCCAGACCAGCCACCGAGGCCCGGGCCTGCATGGCCGAGCTCTACCTGCAGCAAGGTAGACAACACACACACACACACAGGAACACATGATTATGGAAGTTTAAAGTGAAACGATGTGGATTAAAGCTGGTTCAGACACTTCCTGTCCGTCCTGCAGGAGAGCTGCAGGAGGCGCTGCATCAGGCCGAGCAGTGCATCAGCCAGGCTGAAGAGGGCGGCTGGCTGGACTCGAGGGGTCGGCCCCTGAGGGTCCGTGCCTGTCTGACGCTCTGTGACATCTACAACCATCTGGCCGAGGATCAGCTGGACAGCGCCAAGTACAAAGAGGCTCTGGAGCTGCTGCACAGGAGCCACGACGTCGCCGCTGAGAGTAATGCACTAGAAACATCAGCTTGTGTTGATCTGTGAAAAAACAGCCTCCGCTTTGTGTCAGAGCATCTTTCATCATCTCAGGCGTCAGTTTATTAGGAACACTCTGTAGTTACTCAAGTTTGTTTCAGTTGAAGACAAACAGAGCGAAGGGGAGGCTGTGTATCGACTGGGAGTGGCCTACCAGCGCTCAGGAAGCCATGACAGGGCCAAAAAGGTACAAGTGTGTGTGTGTGTGAGACCGAACGTCATATAAAAGGGTTGCGATCATTTTTAATGTCATCATGAAACTGCGTGTCCAGTTCTTCAGCACAGGTTTGCAGATTTACGGGACACTGCAGGACACACATGGACTGGCAAAGACCTACAAAGCTATGGCCAAGTCTTTGGAGAGGTACACACACACAAACACACACACAGTCAGCAGCTGTCAGAAATAAGAAGTGTGGATCAAACAGTGTGTGTGTGTGTGTGTGTGTGTGTGAGACAGTGAGGGAAATATAGATCAGAGTATCCGCTGCTTGGAGAAGATGGCCGACATCAGTCAAAGCGGAGGAGTGCAACACAGCCTGGTGGACGCCCTCCTGCAACTGGGCAACATCTACTTCACCACGGTAACAAACACACACACACACACACACTGGGTGACACAAGTGATTTCTAACCACTTCAATACCAATAAACCACTGAAACCTCTCTGTCTCCAGGGTCGGCACAGACGAGCCGCTGACTTCTTCCGTCATGGTTATGAGGTCGCCTGTGAGGCCGCCGACGTGCCTCAGCTGCAGAAAGCTCAGGTCCGTGATGTTAAAGATGTTTTTTCCGCTGTAGTTCAGATGCAACACTGAGAGACGGACGGTCCTTCACACTGTCGTTTGTCTGTCAGGTGTTGCTGGGTCACGCTCGCGCTCGCTGCCAGATCGAGGAATACATGAGCGACGTGGTGTCGGCGCCGAACTCAGTCACGGCCATGCACAGACTGTTGACCCGGGGAGGGACCGGTGGAGGTCTGAGGCCCAGTCCAGACTCTACAGAACCTGGTGAACACCACTAAGACCAGAACACCCTCCTTCAGTGTGACAGCTGTTTAATCCTCTACACGTACCACATACAGTAAATGTGCTTGATCTGATCTCATTCGCTCGTCAACAGTCATTCCAGAGACTTCACACCCAGCAGACGTGCAAACCTGGAGGAGCTTTACCTAATCCCTTTCTCACCATGATCTGAGCTAATCTCATTTAATCCACAGACTAAAACACGTGGAGACAAAAGAAAGATGTCTACTTATCTCCTCTCAGCCTGGGTAAGAAATACTGTGAATGCAGCACTTGGCCGACAGAAGCCCCTCCCACCGGCCAAATTACAGAGATAATTTAAAGCCCCGATTAAAGATATGAAAAATGAAGCTGGTTCATTTAAAAGGAACATCAAAGTATGACATGTCAGACTTTCTCCTGAGCACGTGAACGCAGCATGACAGTTAAATGATGATGAAATGATGGAAGTGGAAACAGCAGCAGCAGATCACAGCCTCAGATTGTCCCGTAATTACATAATAAATCAATAAACCGACAGAGCAGATGGTTCAGACACAGATTTATTCCTGTGACTATCAACAATAGAATAAAATAAAAACCTAATTTGTCTGAATAGTTCATTTTGAATTTTTGTCATTTATTTGTCAAAGTCTGTAAAAACAAAACGCTGTTTTTAATCATGTATTTACACATATAATAATCGTTAAAGTAATATTTTAAGATAAATCTATATTTGCGGTTCGTGTTACCTGTGCTACATGTACTACGGTAATCAAAGACAATCTGTTGCGCCGCTCCTTCTGTCTTTACGGCCGCGTTCAGGCCCACGTGTCCGGAAGTGGCTCCGGTTTGCTCTGCTTGTGTTTTCTGACAGTAAAAAAAAAAAAAAAAAAAAAACCTCCGGAGCAGCAGCGGAGGAGTCGTAAAACTTGAGTCCGGCTGGTGAGACGCGGGGGGCCGGCGGGGTGAACCGGAGAACCCGCGGGAGAGAAGATGGGCCTCCTGGCGAGGGTCCGGAAGGAGTGGTTCATCATCGGGATAGTGCTGGTCATCTTATCGGCCAAACTGAAGCCCAGCGTCGGCGTCAGAGGAGGTGAGTGTGTGAGAGTGTGTGTGTGTGTGTGTGTGTGTGTGGGGGGGGGGGGGGGAACTGAAGTTCCTTAAACATGTCTCTGTGTATGTGGACGGAACCAGAACCAGCCGAGGCTGCAGGCACCAGACTCTGGATCAGTTTTCCATCCTTACCTTTCCTCTGGTCTCATGTGTTAGAGACCAGCTTCAGAGTTTACAGTCACAGTGCGGAGCCCGAACAAACATCAGCACCGCAGCGTTTTCAACTTTTAACAAACTACAAACTTTTAGACTTGAGTTTGTAACAGTTTGTTCCGTCGCTCCGAGGAGGGCGGGCCGTGGGAGCTGCAGGAAAGCTGACCCACATGGTCTGGTTTCTGATCAGTTATGGGTTAAATCATGCACGTGAAGTATCCCGAAGTCAAGTTTGAGTATCGTTGATTATGTAAATATGTCGATCAATGGTATAATCAATGGCATGTGTGTGCAAAAGCGAGACAGTTGTAAATTTACACATTGTTTAAACGGGGATTCGTTAGATAAAGTGACGCGAGAACGCACGCTTTCATGGTGTGTGTGTGTGTGTGTGTGTGTCCTACCTGGCGCTGTAGTGACACGTTGCATTCAGCAGCAGTCATGTCAACAGCTGGACGTCACTCACTCGTCCCTCCTCCTCCTCGCGGGCACCGCTGGTTCACATCATCATCATGTTCTTGCTCCCTCGTCATGAGTCAGGCAGCTGTGGGTTTACCCAGGTGTGACTCACTCACCTGACTGGATCTCAGCTGTCCAGAGGTAGAGTGATGGAGAGAAGTGACAGGTGTGTGTGTGTGTGTGTGTGTGTGTGTGTGTGGAGTGACTGACGGCTGATAAGTGCCCTCACTCACACACACCTCCACATCCTTATCCTCCTGCTGCTGATTAGATAAGATGCTGAGCTGCTACTGTCTGCGTGCTGCCTTCAGGTGCTCCTGGGAAACTCCTGCTTCAGGACACAGTGACAGCTTTCACCTTATATCAATCCACAGCTCATTTGATAACTCTATATATCATTGATCAACACACTCACTGACTGTTAAACAGTTTGTTAATCATTTATTGACACTTTATAAATGATCTATTGAACCAATTGGAGTCAACAGACAAATAAACAAATGTGATGTGAGAATTATTGATTAACGACACTGAGCACCACCACATGTGTTTATCAGTCCATACTCAGGGTAACTGACTTATTTTGTGTCTGTAAACAGGCCTCTTCTACTTGTTTTGTACAGTTGGATACTATGGGATGTGTTAGATTCTTGGTTGCCATGGCGTCAGTGGTAAATATACCTTGTCCCCCCCCCCCCCCCCCCCCCCCCCCCTCTCAGGTCCACTGAAGCCAGAGATCACCATAGCCTACGTCGCCGTCTCCCTCATTTTCTTCAACAGTGGCCTGTCGCTAAAAACAGAGGTGAGGAGGAGGAGACTGACACCATGATGAAAAAACCCACAGAAACTCTGATGGAGGAGTGTTATTCCCTCTCTCTGTCCCTCTCTCTGTCTCTCTCTCTGTCTCTCTCTCTGTCTCTGTCTGTCTCTCTGCAGGAGCTGACCAGCGCTCTGCTCCACGTTCGCCTCCATCTGTTCGTTCAGTCCTTCACACTCGTCTTCTTCCCTCTGGCCGTGTGGCTGCTGCTCCGAGTGCTAGCACTGACCGCCATCGACCAATGGCTGCTCAGAGGGTAGGAAGTGTGTGTGTGTGTGTGTGTGTGTGTGTGTGTGAGTGTCTGAATGACCTCCTTTATTCAGGTGCCTGCCTCACTGTACCTGAGGAGTGAGTAATGTACAGAGTGAAAGAGCCACATTCACAGTGACCACAGTCAGAGCTCTGTGTGGATGAACCGCCCTCAACGTCTAGTCGAGGTTCAGACTTTTCAAATCCTCCTCAGCTTTCAGTTTTATCACTCTTAACTACTTCCTGTCTCCACTTCCTGTTAGGAGTATGTCTTCAGGATCTCAAGTCAACACTAATTCCTCTGGAAAATCAAACGTAGTCATGAATTAACAAATTTATCTAAAGATCAAAGAGTCCTGATGTCCTCAAACGCAGCTTCTCTGTGTTTTGGTGTAATGGCTCTCCACGCCACACGGGGGCGCTTTGAAATCACAGATGACTCATGAGTCAAGAGGATCACAATCACTGATGGGGGTGGTGGTGGTGGTGGTCTCTGAGGATGTTCAGGTCGCTACGGTGACACTCAGAGGAGAGGGAAAAGTGGGGAAAGTGGCGGCTGAAGGGTCATGTGACCAGTTTTTATTTCTGAAAAAGTCTGAAAAATGTAAAAT
Source organism: Caranx ignobilis (assembly GCA_021432705.1). Lineage (NCBI taxonomy): Eukaryota > Metazoa > Chordata > Actinopteri > Carangiformes > Carangidae > Caranx > Caranx ignobilis. Next base: position 1,544,001 of record MU269989.1, read on the forward strand.
GATGTCGTAGCGGACAGACCTACGGACTGAAGGTGTGATACCTGTTGATATTAAAATGAGTTTTACGTCAGTTTCCTCCTTATCACGAACCTCTGTGACCTCTGACCTCTGACGGGGATGGAGGAAATTAAAGGTCCTCACAGGCAGAGACTGATGATGATGATGATGATGATGATGATGATGACAATGATGACGACTCTTCTTCTTTCTCTTTGTTCCTCCTTCTCCTCCTCCTGCTCCTCATCATCCTGGTGTTGTGGTTGCCTAGGTTACAGACGGTGAGCTGCATGCCCCCACCGGTCTCCTCCGCCGTCATTCTCACCAAGGCCGTCGGGGGCAACGAGGTAACACGCTCACATGTTAGCAAGCTCATTGGACAAATGGAGTAACGTGTGTGTTTGCACGTTGTTGTCATGGCAACTGACCGTATATACTGTGTGTGTGTGTGTGTTTTCCAGGCTGCTGCCATCTTCAACTCAGCGTTCGGAAGCTTCTTGGTGAGTCTCAGGGTCGAACGAACGTGACTGAACTTTAATTAAAGTCAAACCTAACGAGTCCGGCAGCGCTGAGGTGTGAGTGTGAGCGGTCACAGCTGTAATGGTGTGTTTGTGCTCTGCAGGGAATCATAGTGACTCCAGTGCTGCTGCTGCTGTTTGTAAGTCACACCTGCTCAGGTTCAATACACCTGAGAACACACACTGTGTATTTATTTGTTTATACTCATGTGATTTTTCTTTTAATGTTCAGAAAAACAACATTTTCATTTTATCAGTTTTTATTTCTATTAGTTTAACAACACTGTCTGACCTCTGACCTCTTGTTCAAGGCCTCGTGATGATTTTAAAGCCACTCATTTAAACGGCTTTATTCTTCTGCTGCAGTGAAATATTAATGTTGTATAATTTACTGCACATTTATCCAACAGCTTTAGTTACTAATTTTTTCACTTAAGACGTTTCACACTAAAACATGTGAGTTTGTAAAATCTGATACATTTTAGATGAAGCTTCACCTCAACCAGCTAAAATATTAAAATACTTTTTATATTTTAGTGAGTGAGTGATGAAAACCCAGTAATTCTTGGTGGTTCTCATCCACCCCACCCACCTCCTCCTCCTCCTCCTCCTCCTCCTCCTCCTCCTCCTCCTCCTCCTCCTCCTCCTCCTCCTCCTCCTCCAGCTCGGCTCTTCGTCCTCCGTTCCCTTCTCCTCCATCTTCTCTCAGCTCTTCATGACGGTCGTCGTGCCTCTGATCCTGGGTCAGGTAGGAATCAGTGTCCAGGTTAAACACAGATACATGTCTGAATGTTGTGTAGGTGACCTGTCTGAGGTGTGTGTGTGTGTGTGTGTGCGCGCAGGTGTGTAGGAGTTTCCTCAGGGAGTTCCTCGAGCGGAAGAAGCCTCCGTTCGGCACCGTCAGCAGCGCCGTCCTCCTCATGATCATCTACACCACCTTCTGTGACACCTTCAGTAACCCCAACATCGAGCTGGACCCCACCAGCCTGCTGCTGGTCGTCCTCATCAGTCAGTACACTGTGTGTGTGTGTGTGTGTGTGTGTGTGTTCCCCCGTGCCTGCCACATTAAAACAGCATTTTCTCTTCTCATGTGACGTGTTTCTACAGGAGAGGATAATAAAAGTTTTACTTGGACACTGAAGTGAAATCTGTCTTTTCTCTGTGTCTCTGCAGTTTTCTCCATCCAGCTCAGCTTCATGCTGCTCACCTTCGCCTGCTCTACCAGGTGAGTCTCCTCCTCCTCTGTCTCCTCTCCCTCTGAGTCTCGGTTCCTGCAGATTAAACAGTCACAACTTTTACTTCCTGTGCAGGTCCGGCTCAGGATTCAGCCCCGCAGACACCGTCGCCATCGTGTTCTGCTCCACACACAAATCACTGACTCTGGGTAGGTTCACTCTGGTTGGTTAAAGTCATGTGTCCTTTTTTTTAAATGTGCAGCATGATGAGAAATTAAAACACAGAAACTTGTCTTCTGTCGTCTTTGCTGAATTTGACTCTTTTCTGAATCCAGTCAAGGTTTAAAAGAATAAATTATTCAATGTAACAAAAGATGAAGAGGCTGTTTTGGATGGCTAGTCCAAAAATACTGTCAAGAAATGACACACAACAAGTAATGGTTAATAAGAGAAACAATAACTACATTAAAATTAAACAGAAATGAAAAGCATAGCCTCGTTAGCATACACATAATGAAAGGTATATTCTTTCTTTCTGTTTTTATAATTACATATTTTTAATCAGAATCTGTTGTGTATTTCCGTGTGATCCAGGTATCCCCATGCTGAAGATTGTGTTCGAGGGCTACGAGCACCTCTCTCTGATCTCAGTCCCTCTGTTGATCTACCACCCGGCTCAGATCCTGCTCGGCTCCGTCCTCGTGCCGACCATCCGCAGCTGGATGACGAGCCGGCAGAAGGTACGCCGTCGTCACATGACCAATCCAACCAGAGATAACGGGCCACGTTCCAACACTAACCCTCTGCACACCTTGTCTCCTCTCCTACAGTCTAGTCTGTTGTTGAGATAGGGCCGCGTTCCAACACTGTTGTCCTGAGTGAGTAGAGAGCTGGCTCCAGAGGCCTGTACTACAAACTTAACATTACCATCTGGGATGAGCTGTACTGTGGAGGTGGTTATCACCTGGTTCAGGTAACCCTGGGTTAGAATTACAAATTCAAGAAGAAAACCTGATGCGTGCAGATAATTTCTGTGCATCTTTGAGATGTTGCGATCGATGTGCGAATCATTGATCTTGATCTGAGATTTTGCCATAGGACTGAAAACCAGAGTTAAACCTGAAGTTAGCTTGATAACCTTAAATCCTGCTACGTAGTACAAGCCTCTAAACAACACTTCAACAAAATGATTCAATGAAACAGCAACAATAAATCATTTCTCCTCCTGAGTCTGTGACAGTGTGTCCAGCAGGATCCTAAGATCATTGATCAGAAACGTCTGATAAAACAGATCTGGGTGCAACAGCTCCCCCTAGTGTCAGGAACAACAATCTGCAGAGTCTCCTGCTGGACTCGCTGCTGCAAACTCACCAGCTGCACTTTGATCAGGTATCAGCGGGTTTGAACTGGGTTGAGGGTGGTGGATGATAACGATGATGATGATGATGATGTCATCAGTACCAATCAAAACGAAATTTAATTCACAATTCCAATATATTTGTGGCGATGGACACCACAGCACTGTGTTTTCTGTGACCTGTAATTCCCTCCACACTCACACAATCAGAGAAAATTGAGTTTTGAGTTTTCAGCTTACACCTGCTCCTGGTGGTGGTGGTGGATTCACTGACCAGACTTTCCCACATTTTAGCCTGGATTTCTCACTCCCTTTTGTCTGGTCTGATATCCGCCACGCTGAACATCTCACTCTGTGTTTCTGTCCTCTCTGCCCAGGCGGTGAAGCTGACAGCCTTACAGCCCGTCTGACCAGGAAGGAGCCGGTGTTTTGATGGAGTTTGTACTGTGATGCAAAGTGGACTAAAGCGGATGGAGACGGTAGTCACATGTGCCTTATATCAACCAATCAACAGAGACCTCAGCGTGGCGGTGGAGACCAGATTGGCTGGTCGCCATGATGCTCTCAGTTTCTACGACAACAAAGAACTTCTCTTTCGTATTTCCGTCATATATTTTCTTTTATATTTAAAAGAAGCAAAAGTATATGTTTTATTTTTATATGGAATACCCCCCCACCCCCCAAAATCCTGCAAAAGAAGCACAGCGGCGTTTTTGTTTACTTGTTTGTTTTGTTTAAACAAACAAAAACAAACAACACCTGCCAACAGGAACAGGATGGGTGGAGTTACAGGACGGCGTTACTGGGTGAAGTTACTGGGTGAAGTTACTGGGACCATTTTTTTTTTCTTGCTATTTTCTACTTTTTTCTACTCTGTCTTTCTTCTAGCCCTCACTGCCAGATCGTGTGGACGTTTGTTACATTTATGCGCTCGATAGAAACAAACTTATTCTGGATGACCTGACTTTTAATTTACAGTATAATATTATTATCTTGGTTTTTGACAATTTATGGAATAAGGTTTGCATTTGTTGACAAGAAAGAGTCCTGCGGTGACAGGAAGGTGTTCAGTTAACGGAATAATCAATCCGAACGATGAAGGTACAACGCAGATATTCGTAGTGGGGAGTCTGATTTAATAACCGAAGTCGTCAAAATGAAGGTTTGAATACACCTGTATGCTGATGATACCCTATTCTAAGTCTAAGTGATGTGATCCGGTCTCATCGTGCTCCACCAACCATCTTTAAATCCAGTTTAAAGAAATGAATGTCTTCAGGGAAAAATAACAGAGATTGTGAATCCAAATGTCCAAATGTAAGATATAAAAATGTAGAAGAAGTTTTATCTGGAGCCAGGTTACTAGAACCACCCGTTCAGCTCCGTGACAGTGAATGTATCATCATCCCAACCAGTCAGAGCTGGAGCTGCGACACATGACTTCAAAGACAGACTGTTACTCCGAGTCCATTCCCACACGAACCACACATATGTTTTTAAGACAGTGGACCAATCAGACGTATTTGTACGCTCGCTGGCATTCAGTCAGGATTTCTCTGAACGGTTCACTGCTCTTGCTGCGTAGCCTTACACTCTAATCCAGTTTTACATGAATTCTGACCTCCGGTGAATGTTCAGTCACAACCTTGAAGGGCTTTCATGTTACACCTCCCCCTGACAACCTGCTGTAGACACATGGTGAGGACCTTTCTCCTGACCAGTCTATGGACTACTTTGTACTGCATTTCCAGTCCAGTATCTCTGTGTGATATGTTTAAAAGTTGTATCTAGTGCCAATGTTAAAGTGCCCATTCAGAAAGTAGTTTACCATTTATCTTATTTTCAATCCATATCCATGATCTTTACAGAAACTTGTTTTGCCTCTAAGTTGATACAGTGAACTTGGCAAACAGCCGTTAATCCTCTTATCCAGAAGTTTTGGAGCAACAGTATCATGATAATTCTGGTTTCTGCCTGTTTTTGGTCTCTGTCAACTTTTTCAAGAACTAACTCTATAGCTGCTGGAAGCTCCACTATCTTCACCATAACTATAACCCCTAACCTTAACGCTAGTGGACTTGTAAGGTGCAGATATTGGAGGAACATGTGGTGATTCTCGCCTTGGATACTAAACACCCTTATAATTGAATGTGACTTTGGGGCTTTTGTCAAGTCCTCTAATATCATAAGTCCTTTGTTTTTCTGGATGTACACTGTCTGTGGTGGCGCTGGTGGAGGAGGCTTACTGTGAGTTACTGGAAATATACACGTCCTTCTATGTAGATTTCAAATAGGAGATGAAGTAATGAAAAAACACCTCAAGGTCAGTGTTGTATCTGTGGTAACCAGCTTGGTACACACAAAGAAGCAAAAGCCTGTTTCTTAAAAGATCTCATCTTTCTCAGAAACCTACTGTACCTTTCCTTCACGGTGGAGTCAGCTACTGTTACTATGGACACTGTGAAAGCCTTCAGTGTCATTTTACTGGTCATCACGCTGCTCTGTCCATCAGCAGTCAAGGTTACAGTCATTCTCTGTTTACAGTGTGATTGCTCTGCCAGTAGTATATTTTGAGAAGAGAGGTAATGAGTGGGATGTGAATGGGTCTTCCTTTCTTGTTTATTTAAACAAAATAAAGAATGAGGAAATAAAACTACAATTATATGAAAAGCATCGTTTTTTCTGTGCAGTCACTTCCATCTGTAGGACAGGTGAGGACAGGTAAAAGCAGCGGTAATTAACATACGCAAAGCATCCACAGTGTTCTTGGTCTGATGCCGTTGTTACTTTGTTTGCTTGAAGTATTACACATAAGTGATGTGATAGATGTGTATTAACCTTATTGTCTTTTACACCCTGTCTGTCTTTTAATTGTTTGTGGGCAGGATTTCAAAAGCCCTCGACTGAACTGACCTGGACTTGGTGGATGGACGAGGTGAGAGCCAGGAAAGAGCCTGGTTTTGTTGTTGTTTTTCAGGTGTGAATCATTCACTCTAAGTTGAAATAACTGTCTCTTAAGTCTGGTGGAGGTCTGAACTGCACTGCACTGTATCTGTATCTAATGAATGCTTCATCCTCAGGACCAGTTCACACACAAACATCTTATAATAATGAATATTTGTTTTCTGACCAAGAGGGGGAAAAACACACAGGGATATATTGGCAGCTTCCCTAAGTTCATCGAGCCAACTTGTCTTGGACAGATGGCACTTCTGTCAAATCATTTGGTGAAATAATAGTAAAATAAGTCTATGGAAAGCCCTGCCAATAGACCCTACCAGCCTCGTGCCGCTTCTGTCACAACTAGACCCAAGTGATTTGAAATGACTAAGCAACCAGAGCTGCCATCCATGAATCTTCACAGCACAGGAGTTAAGAAGTACACGATATCTGGTACTGAAAATATACTTTATTGTAAAAACAGTATAGATGTCCTCACTCGCCTGAGTGTGACCTATGTGACCTATGACTAAGTGATACTGAGCAGGCCTGTACACTTTGTCACATCTTGTAAGTGCATCCATATGACATGATAATTTACAATACCGCAAAGTATTAAGGTGTAATATTTGTGATGCAGCATGCTTACCAATCATTATCTAATCATAGAGCTACATAGTTGGATTTACAACTGTTGTGTCACTATCCTGTCAATATTTTCAATCAATCTGATGTATACTTAAAAAAAACACATACAACAAAAACATATACACCAAATGGTGTATGTCATCTTAGCCTATCAGTAAATTTCCCACTCTCTATGAGGAGGCAGATTGTAGTTTTAGCTCTAAACATGTTGGAGGCAGAAATCCCCTGAGGCACAAACACTTGCCAGGAACATTTTTCTTCATTTTCACAAGCGAGTTATTTGAAAACCCAGAGAAGGAGAAAATAAACTTTGATCACACATTAAAAAACGAGATGAAAACTCAGAAAAGCTGTTATCATGATTTGGTCTTCTGTCCATTACAACACGTCTGTGTTTCAGTCTCCAGGTGATGCCAGTATGTCATACTCTGCCAGAAGCACAAAACTGTTCTCTCTGATTCTCCGGACTCTGACCAAATCTCCACACTCCTGGACATGGATCAGCCCTCTCTCTCCTCTCCCGTATTCTCTCTCCCTGTCGTTCAGTGTCACCTCTGTCTGTTTGCCACAGGCCTGACGGTACATGTACCTTACCCCGACTACCAGTACCATGCCCAAGCCGGCTGAGCATCCCAGCAGCATGCCCAGCTCCCAAGCCCTGTGTCTGGGGATAATGTCTGGATATTTTCCCTCTTTGTCTGGAGATCCAGAGGGACTGGAAGGACGTTTGGATTTCGTATCAGTGTTGGGGAGGTTTGGTTTCAAGTCATGGCCATGATTTAGTTTGACAGTTGGGTCAAGGTTTGGATGGGGTTCAGGGTTTTGGTGAACAACTGCTCTTTGAGTTGGTGGCGTGACATTGGGCTCAGGATCAGATGGTGCAAAGTCGCTCTGGATTTGCAAACTCTGACCCAGGATTAGCTTCTGGGATGGCACACGGGGAGAAGATGGCTCAAGGGGGTTGTAGAGAGATCGAAGGGGAGCTGGGGAGGGTTCTGGGTGAGGAGAGGTAGACTGAAAGGAAATAGAAAAAGAAGAGGGAATAGATGAGGCAAAGGAAGATGAGGAACCTGGTGAGTAGGAGGATGTGGTAAAAGTAGAGATGGGTGAGGAAGAAGGAGGGGTAGAAACGGGGAAATGGAAGAGGTTGGTGAAGCAACTGAGGAAGAAGAGAAGGTCAACACTGGGGAGATGGTAGACGAAGAGGGTGAGGAGAAGGAGACAGGAGACAAGGAAGAAGTTAATGTTGGAACTGGGGAAAACAGGGGAGCTGGTGATGGATGATTGGAAGAGTCTGAGGAGTTCATAGTATTAGTTGAGGGAGGTTGGACAGAAGATAAACGAGGAGGTATGGAGACTGGGGAAGGAGAAGGGAGAGCAGAAAGAGCCGGAGCTGTTTGAGGTTGGATCCTCATGGAAGAAGATGAAGAGTGGATGGATGATGTTGATACCAGGGTCGGACCTTTGGAGGGATAAAGAGGAGTAGAAGAGCTACTATGAATAAGTGTAGAGGGAGGCAACATGTGAGTGGACGTTGGGGTTGATGGGTGAAGAGTTGACTGGGAGGTAGACAGAGAAAACTGAGGAGAGGGAGTGGCTGAGGGCGTAACAGCAAATATAAGACTCATGGATTTGATAATTGTTTGTGGCTGAAGATTTGAGACCTCTTTACCCTTGTCTGGTGCAACAGCAGGGTCAAACTTTGGAGTTAAAAATGAAGGGCTTTCTGAAGATTTAGTTTGCTTCCAGTCAAACGTATGTCCTGAGACTGCACCAGTTGGCGGATGGGACTGGGACAATGGTTGGGGAGAGATACTTGAAGCCTCAGGTGGTGTGTTAGATTGGGACTGTTCTGTCTGGGGTAAACCTTGAGGTTGAGTAGGGGTAGTTTTGGGATAGCTACTCAGAGGTTGTGTTTGTGGTGGGCTGCTCAGAGGGGCAGCTGTTTGAATATAAGATGGACTGGTTTGCTGTGGCAGAGCTTTAGGTCCTGATGATGAAGTGTGGAACTCAAGAAAGGACCGTGGGGTCGGAGATTTGGATTGGAGAGTCAGGCTCGGTAAGGAGGTTTTGGACTGGAGAAAGAAATTGGTTGGAGATGCCTGACCAGTACCAGTGTGGGTCTGGAGAAAGGGCTTGGATGGAGAGGTTAGAAACTGAAGAAAGGGTTTGGGTGAAGGTGACTGGCTATCCATTTTAACCTCAACTAGACTCATTTGGGTCTTGGTTATGCTAGTTCTCTGAGGTTGCAATGAAGTATTTGGGATCCCGAACTTTGCGGAACTAGTCTGATCCTGCACTGGTTGTTGTGAATTGCTGGGAGGACTTGTACTGTGGAGACTGTGATTGGTTGAAGATGAAGATGTGGTGGTTGTTTGGGGTTTTACCATTGTGTCCTTAGTCTCAGGGATGGTGGGACGCTTCATTTGTTTTCTTTCCTTCTGAACATCCTTTAGATGAGGGAAGGGGGCGAGGGAGCGCAGTCGGGAAAAAGGACTTGTAAAACGCTGCTTTTTGATGCTTGGCAACAGAGTGGTAGTAACTTCCACTGCTGAAGTGTCAGCTGAGGAAAAAGAGGCTGTGGACAAGAATAGAGAGGATTTGTGGTCTTTGGTGTAACCACTGTCACTTTGTGCCTCTTCAGTCAGACCTAGAGGGGCTGAAGTTGCATCACCATCAGTTTCACGGCCACTGGTGTCATTCTGAAGAGTTCCCGAGGTGTCAGTGCTCTTCCTTTCATCTATTGGCTGACGAGTGTTGTGGTCATCTCCAAAGGCTGCCAGTGTTTTAGTGCTGTTCATCTCCAGGACTGGATTAGTGACGGGGTCAGGAGATTTGTATCTTTGGCTTCCTCTGCTCGGTGTTGTGGGGGGTCCTGAGGAGGTAGTCGGACTGAGTGTCTTGTGTCTTTGCCTGTTTGTGTTTCTGAGAGCTGCGAAACGACGAGGTGATAAAAAACACGAGTTATTGGTTTCCATGAATCGTAGACAGAAAAGACACAAAGTGCTCTATTAATGGCTGCCTAATTTTTTTCGAGTTACATCGAACAACTTAACTTAACTGCAAAACTTTTCATACCTGGCATAGCACTAATTTTGTTTTCCTGTAATGGAAAAATGATCCGGTTCAATCCAGTCGTGTTTCTACCACTCCAGGATCTGTGACTCTCGTCTCGTACAACCGCAGACTCAATACCTCCCCAGTACACAAAGTACGACTGCACCACCGTAATACTGCAATGAGAGACAGACAGGTTTCTGTACTGTGGAAATAATACACACGTAATCAACCTTTGCTTTCATGTACGTTGCACTTACTAGAAGCGGATGTCTCCCATGGGTGCATCAGGAGCTCTCCACACAAACGAAAGGTTTCTCTTCAGCTGTTTGTCAGAGTGAGTGATGGTGTCGCCGTCTGAGAGGCAGTGCAGGGTGTGGGTCCCAGGGGGAATGACGGTCCACAAGCCACCCACCAGCACTGGACCCATTCTTGTAGACTTGAGCTCAGCTCCAGCTCCAATCCTGGCCCCAACCCTGGTTCCAGTCCCGGCCCCAGCTCCAGGTCTGCCCCCGACACCATCCACGCTACGAGCCTGGAGCAGGAAACCCATGAAGTCCCGAGAGCTTCGGACAGTTACTGAGGATGTACGGATACAGAGAAACAAAAGAGGAGACACGAAGTGAGTTGCATGAACCATCTACATTCAGCTCTTAATGAATACACAGAAAACAGAGATGATTTATTGCCTGGCGTGAACTCATCAGGAAGTTGAACAATTGTCAGTTACTACCTGTGACTAACTGTCCGGGCAGGTACGATGAGGCGGATGTGCGCAGGGTGATGTGGCTGTGCTGCAGGTCCTGCGGTTGAGCACTGATGTGGCCCGGAATCATTTCCTTACAGGAGGTGGAGCTGGCGCCGCGGGAAAAGGAAACGGCGGAGGGAGCAAGCGATAACAAGACCACGCCCACCCCGAAGCAGTGGAGGGTAGACTTCATCTCAACACACACTTTAAAGCAAAGAAAGACATATATAAAGTACATATGACATACGTGTATGTGTAAAATAAAAGCATATATGTAAAGATTATATGAACTCACTTTGCATACATCACTTTATATTGATAATATATACGACTGCAACATCTTGTACCATATATACATTTAGATTATAGACATTTTCATTTTCATGTGTAGATTAACAAATTTACCATTTATTTTTATATGTTTTAAATGATATATGGGAACATACATGTCATATGTTACGTGTCTGCATGGGTTTCACTCAAGTCTTAACTCAGTACTGTGTAAATCCATTTAAATCCAACATCTTCTTCCTTGTAACAATTGATAGTATGTATTAAAC
>MU269989.1:1557500-1607500 GCA_021432705.1 Caranx ignobilis
TCAGGGAGTATTGTTTCCCTTCACACTCAAGAGGAGAGGCAGTTTGTGCAGCTGCTGGTAAACACAGCGGCCTCTGCTCCCGTCTGGCTGGGAGGATACCAGTCACAGGTGTGTCCAGGTGTACTCCACCAAACACATTGATTAGGCCTCCTGCTTCATTTAACTATCGATCTGTCTGTCTGTTTTTTTTTCTCTCTGAAGAATGGCTCTTGGTTCTGGAGCGACAGCTCTCCCTTCAGGGTCAGCAGCTTCACCAATCAGAGGGGGGAGATGACCGAAGAGGGCGGAGCTTGTATGGGCATGGAGCCAAAAAGTAACAAGTTTAAAAGACTTAAAAAAAAAAAAAAAGGATAAATTTTAATTAATATTGTTATTATCAAGGTTATTGATTGAAATTACGACACAAATACTGAGTCATGACATCGTCGTAACAAGATCGTTGCACGTGTTGTTAAGGATCTGACATGTAACAGGCTGCAGTATCGCTGACATCAGCAAACTCAGACACACCTTGAATGAAATACAGGTCGTAGGCTGAGTTGTGTTTGTGTTCAGGTGGAGAGCTGCACAGCGCCCCCTGTGGAGAGCTCAGGTTCTACATCTGCTCCAGCGACGCCAGGTGAGCACCGTGAAGAACCCTCATGTCACTGATTTACCTGTTGATGAGGTGGCTGTCTGTCAACACCTTTGGTTCTGTTTAGCTCCAGGTACAGCGTCGCCCATGGCAACAGGAAACGCGTTCATTCAGGTGAGAGCTCACTGATTGTTCAATCATTTAAAAAAAAAGTACTGAACAAATGTAAGGTTTGGCCTGATGGTGGCGCTGCTGTGCTCCGTCGTCCCTCAGACCTCGTCCCCGGGGTCAGTCTGTTTGACGTCATGTGGCGTTACAGTAGCAATCTGGCCGACAACGTCCTCCACCTGTCCTGTGTCCTCCGGAGGCTGAAGGCAGGAACCCTGACGGAGCACCGCTACAGGAGCTTCATCCAGCAGGAGGCGCTCTACCTGCACAGAGTCAGCAGCAGCCTGGAGGTCAGAGGTCAACACAGCTGGACCTGTCTTTCTGTTTTTCTTTTTTGTGTCTTTCTTTCTTTTCTTTTGTTCTTTCTCGCTTTTCTTTCTCTCTTTCTTTCTTTCTCTCTTTCCATCGTTTTCATTCTTTCCTTCCTTCTCATTTTTGTTCCTTCTTTCTTCTTCTTCTGTCTTTCTTCATTTCCCCTGCGGCCGGTCTTCTGATTGGTTGACTGTTTTCTGAGTGATCCGGTAAAAACAGAGCAAAGAGTCTCTGGTGGGTCCAGGTGGGCGGGGCCTGGTGAATCCTTTGCTGTGACATCACAGTCACAGAAGTCCTGATGGCTTGTTGCGTTTGGTTAAATCAGACAACATTTCATCCACTAACGGAAACGTATGTGACAACAGTGAACACGAGAGCAGCTGCTTCATGAAATCAGATCTCAGTCTCCAGCGTGTGTTGTGGCCGGAGGACACGTGAATCTCTGAGCTCCTGTTTTCTGATCCTGTGTAAACAAACTGGATTGGGCTCTGGGTTGAATGACGTAATGTTGACTCTGTGCTGTAAATGTGATTTACTCTCCCAGTCTGAGGTGAACTGGTGCGACTGGTCACTGATGTCAGCATCCTGTTTTCCTCCTGCAGGTGTTGATTAGTCGCCTACAGGAAACAGATGAAGACGTGAGGTCACTGCTGATGGATAAATTCAAACACTACAGCAGCAGATCCCAGGTGAGTCACTCTTGCCGCTGGACTGCAAAGCATGCTGGGAATCTTAGAACCAGAACAGCAACATTGCTGATCATTAAACGGTATTAACAGCTTTGTCTGCAGCATGTGAGCAGATGAGAAAACATTTCTTACGTTCCTTCTTTCTTTATTTCATTATCTCCTCCAGAGACTCCTCCCTCCAGTCTCCCCCCTGTGGCTCCAGTTCTCCCTCCAGTCTTTCCATTCATTGGTTATGGAGGAGCCGATCTACTGGCTCGTGGCCCTGTCGGCCCGGTCCAGCCTCCGTGAGTTCTTGGCCAGGGAGCTGGTCGTCACTGGGAACAGGGTGGACTTCATCTACCAGGACTGGAGCCAAGACAGTCTGAGGGAGGTCACCTGGACCCACAGGTACGTGTCAGAAGCAGGTAGTTGCTTTAACTTAAACCTAAACATAATAAACAGCTCCATACGGTATAAAAGCATGCGTTTGCGTCAAAGCTACAAACAACATACAAAAGTATAAAGTACATACAAAGTTTGAGTTTGACGCACAACACACAAAAAAGGCAAGGAGGAAGAGGCTGGGCAGATTTTTTTTTCTGTCTTAATTGATGGGTTTCTTCTTGTGTATTGGTGTGTGACAGGTTCAAAAGGGTGATAGAGAAACACCAGAGTAAGATGACAGCGTTTAAAGCCATCAACATCTTCAGAGAGCACATGATGCACCAGAAGAGTTTCTACGAAGCCGTGTAAGAAAACATCAGCGTTTACCGTATATTTACTGACGCACCTGTGCACTGGTCACTATGGGTCTTTCAAATATGTGTGTTTTCTGCTGTAGAGACTGTGATGCTGAGGCTGAAGGGTGATGAAGAGGAGGAAAGGATGACAGGGCCGCTGCTGAAGATGAGTCACACCGGTTACAAGTCATTTAGCTTGATTTATTTTTACACCTCAGCTCCTGAGTGTACGAGAGAAAATCCTCCGGATTCTCAGGATTCAACTGTTTCTGCTTCTTGATTCTTTCTTGATTCGTTTTTTACGTTTGTACTTTCTGTTAAGTTCACTTATAATCAGCTGGAGTGATAAACATAAACAAACAACCTGGGTCAGCCTGTTAAAAACAGTCCGTTTGAAAGAGTTGTCTTTGTCTCCCCCTGCAGGCTGAATTAGGACACTGCACTAATCAATGTGCTCACTGTAGCCAAGAAACACTGCAGTATTTACCCTGGTACTACCACTTACACTGAACTATACTTTTACTATCTCAGTTATAACTATCTCAACATCGTCTGTGTGTCACATGCTTGTGTTTCTCCTGGTCCAGCTGGATCCATGGCCCAAGTCTGGCCCCGATATGGCATCACGGTCAGGTGCTACCTCCACATCTGGACCAACAACCAATAAAATCTTCTGGCTGTCAGCCATACCAGAAGATAACAGCTGGAACCTACCCAGATGTGGAGGTACACCAGCCAGACATGAGCAGAAACTTGATTTTACCACCTACAACAGGTTCCCAATACTTCATCTGAGAAGATAAGGGACACCTGAACAAGTCCCGAGCTAGCCCCTGGCCACGTTAGCCTCTGTAACTACCAGGTTCATCTGATCCATAGTCGACCACATGCTTGCGTTTCTTCTGTACGTAACTAGTCATTTGGTGCAAAACATCTAATTCGACGTCTGCGGTAAATACATTAAATTTACCTAAAAAGTATTATCTGTACACAAAAAAAACTGCTCTATGTACACATGCATTTTCTTCACACGTTTAAATTTGGGGTGATACCATTAAATCAGGCTGTGGGGAATCCATTCACAGCCATATGATTAACATTTGCATTTTCTGGCTACTTCCCCACCCGTTCAAAATCACCTGCTTTCAAACAGACTGGTCCAGATACTAAATCACAGTTGTTGATAACACACCTGATGGGTACGTAGAGCAAACACACCCTTTACCAAGAGCCTATGTGATCGCGACCAAGGCAAACACAGTGCTAAACATGGCCTCCTTCCTGTCCAACCGCTTGAAAATGAAAAGTGATGTGTACAAACGGCAATTTTTGACGTATTCAGACAAAATTCATACGCGAAGATGTTATTTTCTGTCATTTTAGGGCTTCATGTGGAAGTTCAATAAATACTTTAGACCAAACTATACGCCAAGTCTGGCTCATATACAGCAAAACCTTCCGGGTACCAACTCCAGAGGACAACATCCAGAACCTTCCCAGAAGCTTCATTTTGTTAATCTGGTAAATGTTGTTCTTCACCACGACTGGATCTTTAGTTACCGATGTTCTTACCTTTAAAACCCACCCAAAAGTTCTGGTTAGCAAAGGGGCCCAACAATACATTTCGGCCCCTGGATCGTCCTGGAAGAATAATCCGGCCATGTTGTTTTGGTGCCACCATACAGCCAAGTGTACAGGCTCTACTGGTTTGCTACTGGTTGATCTTCGCCGGTATTTACGGCTAAATCGACGGAGTCAGCGATAAAATTCAAAAACGAACTGAGCCGTTAAGTTTCCCTGAGTGTTCGGGTTTAGGCGCGGGAACGGTTGGGCGGCGCGTGCGCCCGGGTTCACCCGTGTCCTGCCCTTGTGCTGTGATCCGGCGCGTGGACAGACACACCGCATCTCTCTCTCTCTCTCACTCACTCTCGCTCTCTCTCTTTCTCTCTCTCCCTTACACACACACACACACACACACTGGGAGAGAAGGAGAGAGAGAGAGAGAGGAGGCGGAAACCTCCATCTGCCCTGCTCGGTGACCGACCCGTCATCCTCGGGCTCGGGGAAGAAACGGACCGTTTTCCCTTTTTGTTTCCCTCTCGCGCCGTAAATGAGGAGAGATCGTGGGGATGATGTCAGAGGAGCAAAGCGGAGGGAATTTAACATGGAAGAAATCTATAGTCTATATATAGGCTATGCCCCGGACTGCACCACCACCACCACCACCACCACCACAGCCACCTGCCCTCCCGGTACCGGTAAGTCACGGAGGGAAGATGAGCCGTGGGAGAACCGTGTGTCCCGTCTCCTCGGCGGGGTTAGTGTTAGCAGTGGCCGGTTATCGATGCTAACTGACCCGTGAAAATGACTTTTGAGGTCTTGTGAGGTCGGGTTACCGTTCAGCCATGTTGCAGGAGAGCGAGGGGGAGGGAGGGTGAGGAGGTGGTGTGGAGGTGGCGAGGGGAGGAGGAGGTAGGGGTGGGTTGGGGGGTGGTGGTGGTGGTGGGGAAGGGGGGTAACGGCTGGGCTCTTGACACCTGCCCCCATTCCCGGTAACTGGAGAGGGGGAGAGGACGGTCCGTTGAAAATGTCTAAATTGTCGGTTGAGCGGGACTCAACGGTCCCCTCCGTCATCCCACACCGGGAAATGACTTTCTGACTCGGTGTGGCGGGGAGTCTGAGCCGTTCAGCCATGTTGCAGGGGGAGGGAGAGATAACTAGCTAACGGCGGGGCTCCGGGGGGTTCTGACACCGACCGACCGACACCGAGGTGGGGGGCGAGGAGGGAGGAGGAGGTGGGAGGAGGAGGGAGGGGGGGGGGGACGACTACTGCCCCGTAATGTTCGCTTCCCGGTCGGATGCGGCGGCGGCAGAAGCCCCGTGCTGTGTCGCCTAGAGACGGAGGCAGGAGGCTGAACGAAACGGGGTCGACGAGGGTAGTGAGTGAACCGAGGCCACGAACAGACTGTCCTGCTTTATCTTCTTTTATCTTTTACTGCTTTATTTTATTTTAGTATTTTTTACATTAAATTATTATTATTTTGTAATTTTTTTTTTAGTTAAATATTTGTTTTTTTATTTGAATAATTGAAAATCAGAAATACAAACTAATATTTATTTTTTATATTTTTTTACTATTTTATAGTCTTTTTTCTTTCTTTCTTTAATATCTACATTAATCAGGGTTTGTTTCAGCCTTCAGTGAATATGCAGATTATTTTACCAATGAATCATTTGGTGTATAAAAACACAGGAAGTGGTGGTGTGTCTCAGAGCAGGCTGAAGTCCTGCTCTGTCCACATTTCACTCACTCTGCTCTCATGTGTGACAAAGGGAAGCAGCAACAGCTCGTCCATTGATCAGCAGATCGATGGTTGAATCTCTAATTGGATTATTTAATAAATCTCATGTAACAATGGGAGATTAAAACGTTGAACTGTTTTCCATCACCTCCACCTGTCGAAACGCTTCACGTGTGTTTTTATGATCTGAATGAAACTTCTTCACACGTGACGTGACATGGAATCATGAGTGTTTTTTGTTGTTGTTGTTGTTGTTGTTTTTCTTTTTTGACGTGTTCTTTCAAACGCAGGGGCAAGAAGCCATCAGGGCCAACAGCTAGTGGCAGGTGGAAGTGATTATTGGTCATTATTGATCATAATTGATGATTGTTTTGTTGGCTGGAAGGTCAGGGCAGGAGACAACACAGCAGGGTCCGTTACCATGGCGATAACCAGGATGATTTATCCCCTTATTATTGGGCCTTTTCCATTCAATAATTTATTCATTCACAGATTCACTTTGTTCATGTTCCTTTTTCTTCTTCTCCTCCTCCTTCCTTTATCTACCCCTCCATCCATCCCTCCCTCCCTCCATCCCTCTCTCTCTCTGGCTCTCTGTCCTCTCTTGCCCTTCGTGCTCGCTGTTTCTGTTCCTCTTTCTCTCTCTCTCTCTCTCAATCCATCTTCTTCCCTCCCTCTCCCCTCTTTCATCTCCCCTCCCTCCCTCCCTCCCTCCACCCATCTCTCTCTCTCTCTCTCTTTCAGGTCAATGAGAGCCAGCAACAGCTCAGACTGAAGAGCAAATCCTCCCTCATTTCTCTCTCTCTCTCTCTCCAGTTTCTCCTTTACCTCCATCCCTGCTTTTTTCTCCTCTATCATGCTCTCCTCCCTTCCATATGATAGAAAACACACTCATCCTATTTTAGCAACACTGCCTTCCTCCTCCTCCTCCTCCTCCTCCTCCTCCTCTTCTTCTTCCTCTGCTTCCTTCTCTCTTGCCCTCCTCTCTTCTGAGTTTTGACTCCCTCTCTTTTCACAAACACACAATCATACACACACACACACACACACACCGGAAAATGAAGCGTGGGTCGAGTGTGTTGCAGCCTCCCTCTGATGCAGCCAAACGACACACACACCCCGCAGACGCACACACAAAGACATACACCGGCAGTGACGCTCGCTCACTCGTGAACGCCACCAACACACACGAACACACACCGGACACACACGCCACAGGTTCAAGCCCCTTCCCAGCAGCCACCTCTCTGTTCAGCCCTGATGTCAGCACCAAGATGGCGTCCGACCTCCTCATCAGACTGTCAGGTATCACACACACACACACACACACACTGTACAGCGTCTTCTGCACCACATTAATCATAAAATCTGATCTGATCTTCATCTGACACACAAACACAACGTCCCACAGCCAATAACACACGCTCAGTGATCATGTTTTGTGTCTGTCACACACTGACGGTGCAGGTGGAGGAGGTGGAGGAGGTGACATCAGTGACATCGAACCAGCTCCACCCTGACTTCATAAACTTGACCTGAGATGTTTATTGTTAAAGATTAAATACTTGATGACTTAATGAAACCAGCTGCACCAACCTCCCTGTCATCGTCCTTTAATGTGATTATTACACACACACACACACACACACACACTGTGTCGACTCCTCACATCATGTCTGACCGTTCACACACTCATGAGACATCAGATCTTCAGACACTTGGACATACAGGAGGAACTGGGGATTGAACCACCGACCTTCTGGTTGGTGGTCGACCTCCTCCATCTCCTGAGACACAGCCCCCCCCCGAGAGCGGAGATCAGTCTGTAACGTGAACTCTGCGCTAATGTATTTACAGTTCATTCAAATCAAATCACACTCACTGTCTCTCTCTCTCTCTCCAGAGGCGACCCAGAAGGCCCAGGTGCATCCTGGGAGCCGCGTGGAGGAGGAGCCGCCACCGGCGTCGCAGCGACGTGAGGCCCCGCGGGGCGGTCAGCAGGACGAGCCCGGCCTCGCTCTGTCGCCGGACGGACCCGGGGCGAGTCCTGAACCGCCGTCCCTCACGCACACACCTGATGGCAACACCGCTGCCACGGACACACTGGCCTCAGACCTGCTGAGGAAACTGGCAGGTACAGTGTGTGTGTGAGAGTGTGTGTGTGTGAGTGTGTGTGAGTGTGTGTGTGGGAATTGGTATTAAAAATTAACATAAAAAGCTGGTTGAACAAACTCTATTTGAAACAGTGTTAGTGATGTTGGTTTGTACGTGTGATGTGTGACGTTATCGATTAGTCAGTTAATTGATCGGTCAACCAGGAGCGACTGTTCAGATAATCAATTAATTGTCCATTTTTTTAGCAAAATGCCAAATATTTAATGGCTCCAGCTTCTCCACTGACAGGATTTGTCACTTTTTTTTTTAATATATTTTAATGTTTTTGTTCATTTGTCATTATTTTGATGTTTTACAACCAAACAACAAATCGTTTTATTGGTAAAAATGAGCATTAAGACCAAAATCTGCCTGGTTTAGTTTGTAAAATCCTGAAAATCTCCATCACCAAACTCAAAAATATTCAATTTACAACGATTTAAAACAAAGAAAGCAGAAAATCTTCATGTTTGGAAGGTCAGAATGATCATTAATGATCAATAACTAATCAAATATGTAAAGAGTAATCAGAGTTGTGTGTCTGATCCTGGTTTCCCACCAATCACAGAGCGTCAGGAGGTGAACTGTCACGGCGTTAGGGTCAAAGAGGAGGAGGAGCCGATGGAGATCGACACATTGGCGGCCTCTGACCTCATCCACGATCGACCAATCACGAAAGAGCTGACCACATCTTCTCCAAAGATGGCGAGCCACCCGCACTTCACCATCAAAGCAGAGGAGGACCAGGGATTCAGCGGCAGCAACGCGACGGAGCAGCCCCACCCCAGAGCCAAAATGGCGGAGCAGTGTCTCCTCGGCCTTAAAATAGAAGATGCATTTTTTACAGGAGGCTGCCAGTCCGGCTCGAAGACGGGGGACAGCGTTGTCTCCGGCGCCAACAAGTTTGAGTTTAGGTTTAAAATGGAAGATAACGGCATGTCCGGGACCAAGATGGCCGACCAGCTTCTCTCCGGAGCCAAGATGGACGAACCGTTTCTCTTTAAGGCAAAACTGGCGGAGCGGCCTTTCTCCGGAGCCAAGATCAGCAACAGGTTTCTCTCTGGGGTCAAGATGGAGGACCAGTTTCCTCCGGGGGTCAAACTGGAGAACCAGCTGTTCTCCGAGGCTCGGGCCGCCGACCAGCTGTTCTCCAGAGCCAAGACGGAGGAGCAGCTCTTCTTTGGAGCCAACATGGAGGACCAGTGTCTCAGGGCCGTGCTGTGGCAGGACATGTCGGTGAACCTGGCGTCCACGCTTCTGCACCAGCTCTCAGGTAACACACACACACACACACACACACACACACACACACACATTAGTGTTGGCAACCACCACACAGTCACTTTAACATATTTTGAGTGTTTGACTGACTGAGTGATGATGTTTCCTCCGCTGTGCTGCACTTTTTTTTTTATGAAGAACGAAGTCATCACATATGAACACTTCTTCTTCTTCTGTGTGTGTGTGTGTGTGTGTGTGTGTGTGTGTGTGTGTGCAGAGAGGGTCAGTAAATCCAACACTCAGCTGCTGGAGAGGTCGACCCCTCCCATCAGGAGCAGGTAACATCACCACTACCATTTACATCCTGTAATCAATTGCTGATCACACACACACACACACACACACACCCAGACAGTTACAGTTTGACCTCTGACCTTTGACCTCTGACTGACTGAGTAACAGTATCTGTGTGTGTGTGTGTGTGTGTGTGTTTAGTCCCATTTTAAAGGTGAACATGGACCCACTCCGTTCCTCACCCTTTCTGAGCTCCCAGGAACCTGCACAGGGTAATTTACTGTACACACACACACACACACACACACACACACACACACACACATGTACATACAGTAGATTATGCACCATCACCAATCATTAGATAAAAATACAGAGGCGCTGTGTGTGTGTGTGTGTGTGTGTGTGTGTGTGTGTGTGAGCGCTCGGCAGCTGCTGTTTGCTCGAGGAGGCGTAGATCTTTGAATGTTGACAACTGTCTCATGGGAGTTTTTTTTTTTAATTCACACACTGAGTCACTGTTATGCTGATCATTGATTTGCTGCCGTGTCAATCCCAGTGTGATGTGCAGTAATGAGAAATGACACTGTCAGTCAGGGCGGAGGGACCGAAGCAGCTAACAGGCTCGACGTTAGCGCTGATCAGCGCTAAAGCACAGGCCCGGTGAAATCCTGACTCCTTCCTCTCGTCATTAAATCCCACCAAAAGACCAGGATCAATGACGCGTTGGTCCGTTTGTCAATACATTGAGACACGAGAACATCTGTGGCACGACACAGCAGGACCACCGGTTCCTCCTGAAGATGGAAGCCTGTGAAAATATGGTGGGAGGAGGAGGAGCCTCTGAGTCTCTCTTCTGATTGGCTCGTCTGCCTTTACATTGACAGGAGAACAGTTACGATGCATAAAACCTGCTCCAGTTCGTTTTAACTATTAATTTTCTAAATCTACGTACGTAAATAAAAACACGAGCTCATTGTAAATCATCTTTCCTCTCTGTGTTAATCTGACTGCAGCGTCGTTCAGCCAGCAGCAGCTGCAGACGGCACAGTCCTATCTGTTAAATAAACACTGATGGCCTGTGTGTGTGTGTGTGTGTGTGTGTGTGTGTGTGTGTGTGTGTGTGTGTGTGTGTGAGCGTTTAGTTTGCCTGCAGTGTTTCTATTGCAGCTGTATTGTTATCATTATTACTTTTTAATGATTGTGTTTCAGCGCTCTGCTTTTGTCTGTGTTATGGATTTACGCTGCCGTCAGATCAGATCGGCCCTTTGGGTTCATAATGAAGATGATACTGAAGTCATCTGACTGAACACACACACACACACACACACACACACACACACACACACACACAGAAGTCCTCCAATAACAATAACAACTTCCTCTGGGACTCGTCATTAGTAGATTTTTGAAGAGCACGTTACAAAAAACTACGACAGCAGATGTATTTCATGAATCGTGTAGCGGGACGATAACGGCTCCGGGTTTGTCTTCACAGAAACTGAAACCAGCCTCAGATCAGATCGATCCACAGGCTGCTCCTACTTCTACAGGTAACACACACACACACACACACACACACACACACACACACACACACTCATTCTATACATGTGTGGACTTTGGACTGACAGTGTAACAACAAGGTCACTGTACATACAAAGACATATTCAGGGATTAAAAAAAAAATCAAATACCTGTTGCCATAGCGACTGTCACACACACATAATCACACACACATGACAGGATGTCTTGTGTGTGTCATCCCACACACACACACACACTCTCGCAGGTGTCACGTGTGCGGGTTTGAGACGGAGGGCCGCGGCCTCTTCCACAGTCACATGACCGAGCACCGCCAATGGGAGCACGGCTCCTTCTCGCTGCACTGCTGCGTGTGCGACCACGCGACCAATCAGGAGGCGGAGATGAGGGCTCACGCCGCCACGCACATACAGGGTGACACGGGGGTCAGCGGAGGAGACATGAGGTGGGTGTGTGTGTGTGTGTGTTGATATACTGATAATATAGATGACCTCAGACATGAAGTACTCAGGCCTGTGTGTGTGTGTGTGTGTGTGTGTGTGTGTGTGTGTGTGTGTGTGACTCATTAAACTCTGTCACTGCTCATGTTTAATTGATGAGTTCAAATACAACAGATTCATTTTTCACAAACAGGAAGTGCAGCAGCGTGTGTCAGCAGCTGTCAGTCAGACGGCCTCTTTGACGCCAGAAGGATGAGATTGATCATGTGATCAGGTTTTTTTTTAATCAGAAGTCGTCACTGAATCAACATGAGCAGGGTCCCGTGCTGCGTTCAGGTGCTCCAGTAAACTTGAGCTCCGTCTTCGATCAGAACTTCACCTCCAGTAGAAACATTGATTGGACGGTGAAGCAGCCGTGGGCAGGTGTAGAGCTGGAACACACACACACACACACGCTGCTGCAGCGCTGTGTGTGTGTTTGGTTTTCCTTTTCCTTCCCTTGTGTGTGTGTGTGTGTGTGTGTTTCACATATTTTGGTCACATGATGTGTGTGTGTGTGCGTGTCATTAACCCCTCCCTCCCCTCCTGACTCCCAGGTGCCCCGTCACCCCTCCTGTCACCGCCGCCGCCTCCAGCAGCACTCCGGTAGTTGCCATGGCAACCCAGCCGGAGAAGAGCACCTCTGAGCATCGCTGCCGCATCTGCCAGAGGTCGTTTCCAGGGCAACAGGAGCTGCTGGTTCACTTCCAGGGTCATCGCCAAGGCAACCAGTACCGGTGCGACCGGTGCGGCCACCTGACGCGGACAGCCAACAAGCTGGTGGAGCACGTGCGCGTGCACACGGGCGAGCGGCCGTTCACCTGCGACCTCTGCCCCTACAGCGCCAAGCGGCGGGACAGTCTGCGGCTGCACTGCAAGGTCAAACACGCTGCCGCCGCCACGGCGCATGTCAACGGGAACCCGGCGGACGCGCCCGGCGATGTGCACACGCACCGGTCGTACGTGCACGGAGACAATCAGCGTTCAAACAAACACGTCCAGCGGCTGCACACACCGGCCTACACACACACTGCTGCACTCTCCTCCCTCCCTCCTCTTCATCCCTCGCTCTCTGACCGGGCCGGATGGAGGGATCTATCTCCTCTCCTCCCCATCACCACACTCATCTCCCTGAAGCCACGCCCCCCTCCTCCTCCCTCCTCCTCCTCCCCCTCCTCCTCCTCCTCCTCTCCCTCCAAACACTCCTTCCTCAGTTACCTTGGTCTAACAACTCCTTTATAAAAGCTCTTTTTTCCTCCTCTTCCTCTCTTTCTTCTCCTCTTCTCCTTCTTCCATCATCCTCTCCTTTTTCTCCTCACTTCTACTTCTCTCCCTTATCTCCTTTCCTTCCATCTCTCCTCCATTTTCCTCCCCTCTCCTCCCTCCCTTGTTTCCTTCCATCTCTTCTCTCATCTCCTCTCCTTATTTTTTCTTCCCCTTTCTTCAATTATTTCCTCTCCATGCCCCCCCCCCCCTCCTCCTCCTCCTCCTCCTCCTCCCCCTCCTCCATCCATCCTCGGACTCTTACAGTGATGGATGTAAAGCTCTGTATTGTATCCAAGGTACTGTCACTCCTTCACACTATGTATGAGAATGTCAAACAGCTACTGTTATGCCCAATGCACTGAAAACACACAGATAAGGAACGTTTTATTGAATTTATTGAACTTTTTGCATCATGCTCGTGATTTTTGCTGCATTCCTGCCTGCTTTTAGCCCGTCATATAACCACTGAACTCTTTAGCTATTTAATCGTGTGACATATTTATTGCCTGTCTCTCTGGTCGGTCAGAAACCCTGCTCTTAGAAATCCTCTCGTTTTTGCACCAAAAAAAACAACAAAACAACAACAAAAAAAAAAAAAAAAAAAATCACCAGACGCTTTAATGTAACGATTGTTTATGTCCTATGTCTCTGACGTTTTCTGTTTGTGTTTGTTTCAGATCCATGAATGTTTGTGCCAAATTTCATGGCAAATCCAGCCACTAAAAGTCGACCTCACGGTGGCGCTAGAGGGAAAGTCTGTTGAATGTTTGTAGTTACTTTTATCGCAGCATAAACAGCTGTGTGGACCAAAAGTGTGGACCAACTCACTTTAACTAAAAGAAGTTTTTTTATTTTACTGTTATTTTCTACTTTAGAGCTGCAGTGTTTTTTTTTTTCATTGTCAATAAAAACCTCAAAGATTCAGTTTATTATCAAAGAAAACATTTACATTTTTAACATGAATGTCTGTTTAATGACACGAGTGGAATCTAGTTTTGTTTCTTCTTCAGGGATTTTTAAGGGCGCGAGGTTTCTGACGGACAGTGATGATATTTCTGATATTTGTGTTGTATATTGATAATGTATTTGTGTTTACATGACAACAGGGGGCTCCACAGAGTCTGAAATGTCTTAATTTGAAGTTGCACTAAATGTAGTTTTGCTGAGACAAAAAAAAAAAGGCGCAACCTTATTTTTTTCCCATTTGTTTGTTTGTTTTTTAAAATCTTCACAGAACCTGAATGTCCAGTGAAAGTACATGTGGACCATTTGTTTTTAACAATGTCGAAGGACAAGTTGAAGATCACAGGCGACAACACATCCAGCAGGTCTGATGACACTACCTGAAATTTATAATGTGTAACGTTCACAATCTGGAAAACGTTGAATTAAATCTTTTATAACAACTGGAAAAGACGATAAACTACGCTGAGCGTCCATGTTTGTTTGGTTTTCAGGTGCGTTTGTGCTCTTACATCCGGCATTTACGATACGTCTGACAGGACGCTGCATCACGTCTCCTGCACATGCTCCTCTGTCGCGTTGTTGTGAAACGTCAACAAGCTAACAGCTAACAGCTAGCTTAAGTGCAGAAGGATTAAATACAAGTAACAGACTTTTAGTTGAATTTATTTCATGATCGACTTTCAGAACTTTTTAATTGACGCCCAGATTTTTCATTAGGTGGAAATTTAGTCTGATCACCAGGTTAAAGGAAGCTAAAGCTAAATGATTAGCTTCCTCGCTACCTAGCTTGCTTGCTAAAAGCTAAATTGCACATTATAACAAATAAAGATTTTAACAGAATCACGTCTTTTTGTAGATTTTCACTCATGTTGATGTTACATGTTCTGACTTCTTTAATGAGGGACAATCTGAGCGTGTGCAAAGAGGTGATGTGTCGTTAACTGTCATGACGTCGTAACCCGTCGTCCGTCCGAACCTGAACCTGAAAGTCCCACAAAACATAGAGCAGCTACAAGGAAACACACCGAGCGCGCGCACACACACACACGTGTCGTTTTCATATGAAGTGTATCTACAGTCAATGGTGCTCGGCTCCTCGCGGGGCCCGACAGCTGATTTCTGCCTGCACGCTTCATTTCAACAGTTTACCTCCACGCAGACGAGCATGAAACACAAAGACCCGCCCACCTCCGGACTCATGTTCATCTCCGATTATTTACTTCAGATCTCTTTTTATTTTCTGTTTCTATCTGCTGTATCCTGTTACTGTTTGCTGCTGCAATGATCAATAAAGTTTAATTTCATCTGATTCTCCTCCGGTCACGTTTTCTTTCAGTGGGCGGGTGGAAGTGTTGTTGTCTCTGTGATGTCTTTTTGTGTCTCTTTGAACTCGTTTTTTGTCTCTTTTAGTTCATTTAATGTCTTTTTGATGTCATTTTGTGTCTCTTTCAATGTTTTCGTGTCTCTTTGAAGTCGTTTTTCGTGTCTCTTCGGTTTCATTTTGTGTCTCTTTGTATCCGTTTTGTCTCTGTGAAATCTTTCTCTTCCTTTGATGTCTTTTAGTTTCTCTTTGAAGTCATCTTTGATGTCATTTTGTGACTCTTCTATGTCATTTTTTGTCTCTTTGTATCCATTCTGTCTCTTTGAGGTCATTTTGTGCATCTTTGTAATTTTGTGTCTGTGACGTCATTTTCTGTCTCACTCGTGTGTGTGTGTGTGTGTGTGTGTGTGACAACACCACAGCTGTTTCACGCCACAGATCAGCTGACATGATCTAAACGCAGTCACTTAGCTCAGAAACGAACGGAGCAGATTTTAAGTCATTTTCCAGACAAACCAGGGATGAAGGTCACACGCCACACTCACCAAACGAGTGGGAGGATAAGTGTCAATCGCCATGGGTCCTGTCCCCTCCTCACTGGTTGCCATGGTTACCTGGCATGTTGTAGGTCTCCATGGCGGCAAGCAGGAGGCCCATCGATTGGTCAGGAGCAGCTGAGGGCTCGGCGAATCGTCGAGCAGCGCAGGGGCCGGGGGGAGGGCAAGAAAAAAAAACAACAAAGGTCATTATTAGATTTCAGCAAATGTTATTAGAGGACAGGAAGGAGGGAGGGTGAAAATGAGGGGGGGGAGGGAGGGAGAGCTGATACAGAGGAGGAGGAGGAGGTGGTGGAGGAAGATGATGAGATGTGAAAGAGGAGGAGACAAAAACGAGAGAGAGTGTTAGAGAGAGAGAGGTGAGAAAGAGGCAAGAAGAACAGGTGACAAAGAGGTCAGAGGATAAAAACAGAAAGACAGGAGGAGGAGGAGACATCACTCTCTTCCCTCACATGTTCAAAAGGTCAGAGGTCAAGGCCTGAGAAAGACATGCTGTAACCTTTGCACAGACATTTTCAAACAGATTGTCACCGTTTACAGAGGAGGTCACGTGGATCTGATCTCTCCTGTGAAGTTTAAAGAAGCTGTTTGACATGTCTGTCTGTTGCCATGCTAACTTAGCATGTAGCTCTGTTCATTCACTTTCCTGCTCAGTGGTTTGACGCTTTTCACATGTTTGTTGCTACATGTGAAGCTGTAGGCGTCGGCGATAGTCAGTTAGCTTAACTTAGCTTAGCATAATGCCTGTCCTTTCTCTACTCCTGTCACCTGCCTAGATGATCCATCCAATGTGATATGTACAAACCGTTAACTCTGTCATGATGTTCAGTGTTTGAACATATCAACATGATCTAAATCACAAATGTAGAGCACATGGTCAAGGAAAAGGTCAAGGATCACTGTAATCTATAGGAGTCATCCTCTGGGGATTATGCACACCTACACCACACTGAAACATATCCAAGGTGTTGAGGTGTTTGGTGAAGATCTGATGCCCCCAGCTGGTGGAGCAGAGCACCTTCACCTCCGTGTCCTTGGGGAGGGGAGGGGAGGGGAGGGGGGGGGTCACATCAACGTTCAGTGTTATTCATCAGGTTGATCCTGAACACCACATCTGAATGAATGAAGAAGAAAAGATGAGCTGCTGAATCCAGATCAGTGTCCGCGTTACACAAACACACTCACACAGCGTTAACTGCCAACACCCAGTCGCTCTCTCTCTGCAGGGCTGAAAATCAATACTGCTGTGGCAGGAAGAGCTGGAGGAGCCACACAAGGCCGGAAAGAGGACAGAAAGAGAGGGATGAGAGAGGGAGGAAGAGATTTGACAGATTAGCGGAGCCCCTGTGTACCCACACACAAAGGTCATAGATACACTGACAATCCATATGTAAAATATAGGTAAATTCACATATGGTATTATATATGAAACCTGTTAGACACGTATCTGATGTGACTGATATGATGTGCAACATTTAATGTCATATAAAAATGCATTATGTGGATGGACATATACACATTTATCACATATGTTATAAAAATAATATCTTCATATATCTGGTGGATTTATCTTACGTATGTTATGATGATATAACCCTTTACATGTGACATGTGTGGCCTCATCGTCTTTGATACATGTGATGATGGGTCATTTTCAAGACCTCCCTCCCTCAGCACCATGTGTTTTCTGTTGATGCCAGTTTCCGGTCTCCCTAACGTTGGGCAGCTTGATGTTGGGCGGTGGGCGGTGTCCGCATTTGTTTTGTCCCTTGATCGACCACGTGGATCTCGGGATTTCGCGGGATTCTCCCTCCACGTGACACAAACACACCGGATAAAACATGCATTATATGTGTTCAGTATTTAATTGATTCATTATGAGAGCAATTTACGTTTTCTGTTTAAGTTGTGATCAGTTTGAAAGTCTCTTATTTTGATAGCTTTGTGGATTGACAGCGAGGGTTTTACTTTGAAAGTTGTGTTTTTATTATTATTGTTGTTGTTGTTATTATGACCCCCGGAACCATTTTTTATTATAAATCATCTGATCAGTGATTATGTTTCTGAACTTCTCGACTATTGTGTTTATTTTCACAGATTTAACCCCCTTTATTAACTGTGGCGGTTTTATTTTGGTGGGCACAACAGGAAGTTCCGTGGCCGTTGTGTCTAACTAAACCGCCGAGGAAGAAGGGGGTGTGTTGCTACTGTTAGCGTGCTAACTCAGCTAGCTAAAGTTGTACTTTCACTTTCTGACAATCACAAGCAGCTTCTCCGAGACGAGCGGGGCTTCCTGGAAAACGAAACCAGACGCCGCACTTCAGGTTTCGGACACCGGTCTGATCGTAGATGTAGTAACTTCACCCCGTTTCGGTCGAGATATTCACAACTCGTAACCGTTGGCGTGCAAAAGTTTTAACCGCTCGCCGTCAAACCCGTCAAACACGCAGGTAGCGTCGGCTCGGCAGCTAGCTAGCTGCAGCGGCTAGCGGCGTCCGCTAGCATGGACAGCGACGGACACACGCATAATGCGGAGCGAGGAGCGGAGAAGCAGATGGATGACTATCTCCAATCGATCGGTTTTCATCGGAAGAAGATCGCCAAAGACGGGTCGTGCTTGTTCCGAGCTGTCGCCGAGCAGGTAAAGTGCTGGGATGGAAAATCAAAGCGTTAGCGTGAAGTTTGTGAGGGGCTAACTGAGTGCAGGTGACGGGCTGGACTCGGACTGTTTGTTGTGCTAACACGGGCTAACAGCAGCCGAGTGATGTTGAAGTGACTGATGGTAAATTCAGCTCAGTTTTAAAACTACTGGCTCACACAGGTAAAGTTCACAGCCATGAACTGCGGAGCTGGACTCCTCTGTGAAGTGACTGTGAGTTCACACAATAAGTGCAAGTTGTTTAAAAACAGTGCAGCGTGTTTATTTTTACACATTTATGTAACACGTACATGTCAGGTGTAACCCGACATGTAACCCAGCAGTCCTGTCTGACAGGGAGGAAGTGGTTCAACTAGTAGAAACACCTGTCTGCCTCCATAAAGACTGCACAGGTGACTGAACACCCGTCTGCTGCTGATAACAACAACAGAGACTCAACAGTGTCACTGTAATGGACGGTGGGCAAGCGATAAACCACAGATGATAAAGTGAATAATATCTCAAGATTTAAACTTTTGTGGTTTGGACACGTCTGATCTCACACTGAGAAACTCATCAACAATAAGCTGAAGTTTGAATTTGCAGAAACAAGCTGATCAAACTGTAGCCGTCTAATTTGCCTTATTTGGTTATAGTAGTAGTAGTAGTAGTAATTTCTCTTCCTGTTGACCTTTGACCTCCTCCAGGTTCTGCACTCCCAAAGCCTTCACACCGAAGTTCGTGCCAAATGTGTGCAGTTCCTGAAGAAGAACAGGGAGACCTATGAGGCGGTGTGTACTGGGTTTTTGACAGCAGAGTGTTTTTGATGTTTACTGATCTTCACACTGACACACACACTGACACACACACCGACACACACCGACACACACACACTCGTCCACAGAGGACGGCAGGTTCTGTCTCTGTGTCTCTGAAACGACAGGATCAAGAACTGAAAGCAAAAGTTCTTGTGGGTTTTATGACGGGGCGACGCCGTCACCACTGCAGGGCTTTACTACATTTCCCACAATGCCATTCGTGTCACCTTCAATCAGATCAGGGCACAGGTGACTCACAGATGAAGTATGATGTGGCCAGGCCGGATCCTGCTCCGTTTCTTCCTCGTTGAACCTTGACTTTGTTTTATTAAAGTTTAAATCTGAACACAGAGACGACGGTGACCTCACTTTGTTCTTCGGCAACGGTCTCCACGACGACCCAAAACAAACAAACCATTGTTACGACTTGATGATCATAACGGAACAAAGCGTGTGTGTTTGGCATCAGGTGTCACTGTGGTCTGGGATGTCGGAGCTCATCTGAGCGTGTGTGTGTTTTTACTCCTCAGTTCATTGAAGGGGACTTTCAGGATTACCTGTGTAAGCTTCAGGACCCTCAGGTAAATCACAGCTTCCTCTCCGTCATGACTGATCACATGATTCACTGACGACGGCTCTGAAACTGAACCTGACGTGTTCTGTGTTTTTTTTTTTCCCAGCAATGGGTGGGAGAGGTGGAGATCAACGCGCTGGCCGTCATGTACAAGTGAGTAAACCGTTTTGAAGGCTGAAACTTTATCGACAATTGGAGAGACAACAAAACTAATGATTCCTTGAATCACATTTTGTTTTCAAAGAGTTGTGATCAAAGTCAGAGCTGTGTGAAAGCAGGCCGGCAGCGCCCCCTGCTGGACCCAGACTCCACTGGCTTTCTGTCTCTGCTCTGACATTTGTTGTTGAGTTCTTTCCAGTTCATGTACCGTCAGTCTGACTCTGTGAAAGATCTGAGACCAGGTTTGTTTTCCTCGGTGGTTTGACTCACAAACTTTTAACCACTTGTTTGAAAATGAAAACAACCTTTTTTTTTTACTGTATTGATTTTACAGTGATCAGGATGAGTCACGCAAAGTCTGTCATCACGAACAAACATCGTTCACACGTCACTCAAACGTTTCCTCCGATCGACCTCTTCATCTGCGTTTATGTCCAGTTGTTGTTCAGTGTCATTTATTCTGTCGGTGTCTTTGTTTGAGACTCGTCCTTTTTTCTGTAGATGAAGTTTGACAGAGTGTGAGGCGCACACACACACACACACACACATCAGATATTCTGTTTCTAGTCAGTGTGTGTTTGATCAGCTCAGTTTGAACCTGCTGCAGGTTTTGAAGCTTCGAGCTGCCACAGAGGAAATAAAGACGAGTCTCAGCTCGTGTCCCGACGTCTGTTCAACAGAAACGAACCCCAGAGAGAGAAAATCTGTCAGAGACGATGAGAGAGAGAGAGAGAGAGAGAGAGAGAGAGAGAGAGAGAGAGAGAGAGAGAGAGAGAGAGAGAGAGAGAGAGAGAGAGAGATGGAGTCAGCAGAGGGAAACCTTATTTATGACTTTATCCACATGAAAGAAAGAAAGATGAGCGTTGATGAGCGTCGGTCTGATTTAACAGACTGATGACGATGATGATGATGATGATGATGATGATGATGACGATGATGATGATGAGTCACTGAGCCTTCGTCTCTCTGTCTCTGTAGGAGAGACTTCCTGATCTTCCAGGAGCCGGGGAAACCTCCAGTCAAGATCACCAACAACAACTTCAAGGAGCAGGTGAAACTACAGCGACTGTTTCCTCCTCTTACCAGTGAACGCACCGTCTGTCATCAGCATCCACTCTCTATAGTTTTAAACCTGAAACACAGAAGAAGACGAAACTTTATTTTACATCAGATTTGTATAAGATGGAAACTTTTACAGCCACAGATAGAAAACACAAACCCCTGATGTGAAGCTCGTGTGTTGTAATTACTCAGTCTTTCTTCTTCTCTTGTCTCTTCAGGTGCGGCTGTGTTTTCTCAATGGGAATCACTACGACAGTGTTTATCCCATCGGCCACATCAGGAGCGCTGCTCTCTGCCAGTGTGAGTCCTCGCTTATGTGTTGTAATATTAATAAACCCATAAGACAGTGGGACGGTCCACACTGACCGGACAGAGAGGATTTAAAGCTGCTGGAAACACCTGCAGGTTTTTAGGTGAAGATTCTGCAGCTGCAGGTTATTTTGGCAGCAGAGGCTTTTATTTTGAAATCCTGCGAGGCACCATGGTGACACGGAGTCGAGTTCATTTAAACATCTGAGTGGATCATGACTCAGCAGCTGGAGTCACATGTGACAGATCGTTATCGTTATCATCACTTAGCATCACGTGGTCGACATACAGGCTGTCGTCATGGAGACACTGGTTAAAAACACAGACCTGTATATACTGTACATAAGTATTTACTGATCAACGTGTGTGTGTGTGTGTGTGTGTGTGTTGCAGCTGTCCTGTATGAGCTGTTGTACGACTCTGTGTTTCGTGTCGAACGCTCCGCTCTGAGTCCATGTCAGCGAACGCCTCGTCCCAACAACCACCTGATTGATGACAACATGGCCGCCTGCACCAGCAGCGACGAGTCCGACGCAGAGACGGACGAGCCGCTGTGGTGAGAACCTGGACCTGCTGCTTCGTCTGTTGTCACGTCACCTCAGTCTGTTTATTCCTGTCTCTTTGTGTTGTTTGTTTCTTCTGCTGCTGATCAATAACTAATCAGTTAGATCGGATCGTTGCATTGATCTTTGATTGGTTGATTTCCTTGATTCTTTTCTGACCTGTTGTTGTTGTTGTTGTTGTCTCATCATGTGTTTGTTTATGATTCAGGGTCGAAACTGTAAACAACACAAGACACAACCAGAGCTACAGGGTAACACACACACACACACACACACACACACACACACACACACACACACGGCCAGTACATGTCATAAGCCTCAGTTCACCCGCCTAATAAGTAATGTGTGTGTGTGTGTGTGTGTGTGTGTGTCAGGGTCGTGGGCGTGGCCGGCAGCTGCCTGAGAGAGTGAGGCGTTCACTGAACCCGACTCTGTTCAGAAACGTAGAGTACGACATCTGGCACAAGACAAAGAGAGGTAACACACACAAACACACACACACACACACTGTGGAGAAGTGTGTGTGTCCATGAAGGGTTGTGAAGAGATCGATCGATCGATCACCTCACTGTTTTACAAGTTTCTGCTGAAGCTGATAATCGATCAGGTTATTGGCGCTCCGGACGTCAGCTTGTCACGCTCCACCTGTCATATCACTGTTCCCCACCAGAGGGACGCGTCCCACACTCTGAGAATCACTGCGTTATTGGAAGAAGAGACGGATCAAACTATCTGATCTGTGATCAGCTCTGAGTTAATGATCTTTGTTCTTTCAGCCCAGCAGAAGATGGATTACTCCATCGCTGCAGGGATGCAGTACGCTGCAGGAGACAGCTGCCGGGTGAGAGAGAGAGAGAGTGTGTGTGTGTCACTACAGAGGCTGTATTCAGATGAGCCACATGTCATTTTCCCCATGAAGTTAACTGTGTGTGTGTGTGTGTGTGTGTGTGTAGGTACGTATTGATGGTCGCAGGTACAATGCAACGATCAAAGAAGTTCCTCCTGACAACAGCAGCAAGGTGTTGGTTTACGTAGACGGACTGGGCAACAGGTGGGTCACACACACACACACACACACACACACACACACACACACACACACAGTGCTGCTCACACTCCTCCTTCATCAAACATCATCAGTCATGTGATCTGAGCAGGTTTATATGAATCATATGACAAGTAACAGAGTGTGTGTGTGTGTGTGTGTGTGTGTGTGTGTGTGTGTGTGTGTGTGTAGACATGTACCTCTGTGGGGTCTCCGTCCTCCTGGTGAAGAGAACAGCTGGAGCACCGTGGCCAACAAGGAGAAGAGACTCAGTAACGGCTACGGAGGAGGTGGAGAAAACAAACGCTCCTCTAAACACACACACACACACACACACACACACACACACACACACACACACACACACACACACACAGTTACTTAACTTCCTGTTTGTCGTTCTTGAACTAAAAAAAAAACGTCTTTTCTCCCTCAGACTCGTGGGAGAGAGGTCGAGGCCGAGGCAGGGGGAAGTCCATCCCATCATCATCCTCCTCCTCATCATCCTCTGTTTCCCAGGCAACGGCGCCAGGCTCCAGTGGGCGCATGTTGAAGCAGCACTCATGGCCCCCACAGGCCACTGTAGAGGAGCAGGGAGGGGCAAAGACCACCAGGTCGGTGTGTGTGTGGGTGTGTTTATGTTGTGGAAGGTGGGAAGGTAATGAGTGTTGGGGGGGATTTCAAAATAAAAGCTCTAATTAAAGCTGCAGGCTTCATCGATTTGTTAAATATGAAGATGAAACACTTCCTGTTTCCTCTCTAACCCTCGTGCGAGTGATCTTATTTTGAAAGGTTCCTTATGTTGCAGGAAGTCGATGAGCACGGTGGAGTTCGGCCTGACGGAGCGGGAGCGTTTGGCCCGAGAGGAGGAGGAGAGGAACGTGGCGCTGGTGGAGATCCAGCTCAGAGATGAGGAGAGCTTCCCCGCCCTCGGGGTGAGTGACACCTGTGACATCATCATCATCATCATCGGTAAACAGGAAGTAGTTTTTAACGTGATGTCATGAACGTCTCAGGCTCAGGTGGGGCCTCAGGGAGACGGAGCGAGGAAGAAGGGCGGAGATAAGAGGAGGTCTCAGAGGAGCAAGACGGTGAGTTTAAAGGTCTCTGTCCAGATGTTCCTGACGATGGCGAGGTTGTCATGACGACAGCAGCTGACTTCCTGTTTCTTCCTCCTTCCCCTCAGAAGACACCTAAAACAAACACACATTCTTATGCTTCAGCAGCTGGAGCTACGTCAGCGTCTCCTCCTCCTGCTGCTGCTGCACCCAGCACCAAACCCTCTTTGACGGGCGGTGCTCCCCCTCCTCTTCCTCCTCCCTCCGTCCCCTCCTCCGCCACCGTCTTCTCCTTCCTCACCCCTGTTCTCCCGGCTGCGTCGTCATCACCCCCAGCTCTACCCACCCTCTCCTCCTCATCTTCTCCTCCCCTTCCTCCTCCTCTTCCTCACTTCCTCCTAAATCCTCTGCCTCTCCTCCTCCACCCTCCTCAGTGCCTGCTCCCACCTTCATCGCTCCCATCGCCCCCTCTCCCATCGTTGCTCAGGGCTTCCTTCCTCCCTCCTCTCTCCCCCGTTCCTCCCCTCCTGTCCCCTCTCTCCGTCATTCCCCCAGTCCTCCCACCTCCTCCTCCTCCTCCACCCCCCCCTCCTCTGTCATCCATCATGCTGCTCCGGTCCAGCAGCCTCGACCGGCTCCAGGTGAGTCAGACTTTGTTCCCTGGATCTGATTGGTCGTCTCTTGTCTCTTGTCTCTGATCTGATTGGTCGTCTCTTGTCTCTTGTCTCTGATCTGATTGGTCGTCTCTTGCCTCTGATGTGATTGGTCGTCTCTTGTCTCTTGTCTCTGATCTGATTGGTCGTCTCTCGTCTCTCAGGTTCAGCTCTGAGCTCTGGACTTCCTCTGGCGACGCCTCAGAGTCACCAGAACCAGAACCAGGTCCAGGTCTCGGTGTCCCAGGTCCAAGACCAGACCTCACTGACCCAAGAGCCTCCTCTGCCTCACCTCCAGCCTCCAGTGTCCCTCCCCCCTCCACAGATCCAGACCCAGACCCCCCTCCCTCAGGCCCAGTCTCAGGCCCAGTCCCAGTCTGAGATGGTCCAGGTCCAGGTTCAGTCCTCCTCTCACCCCCCTCCAGCAGCCTCCTACCCCCATGCCCATCCAGCCTCCGTCCCCATCTCTACTCACCCCCTCCGTCAGTCCCCAGTGTCCCCCTCCACACCGACCCGGCTCAGCCTCCTCCCCCCTCTCACCTCCCACACCCCTCCCTCCCCCCAGCTCACCTGACCTCTTCTCTCCAAACCCAGAACCAAACAGAAACCCCGCCCCCTCCGCCTCAGTCTGAGTCCCCGGCTCACCCCCCTCTCCTCCCCCAGTCTGGACACACCCCCACTCCTCCCCCTCCTCTTCACCCCCAGTCCATCCCAGGAGCTGTTCCGCTACAGAAGCTGTCCCAGCTCTACCAGGACCCCCTCTACCCCGGCTTCCCCCTCGGAGAGAAGGGCACCCCGGCGCCGCCTCCCCCCTTCTCCTCCAGCAAATCAGGAGACGACCTGCCTCAAGGTGGGCGGAGCTTTGGTTTACATTAAACTCACTGACACAGGGAAACCTTCTGCTGTTTCAATATGTGATCGATCAATAATCATCAATATCTCTGACTCTGGAGAACAACATGTGTTGGTTCTACTTCCTGTCAGACTGATGTGTGTGTGTGTGTGTGTGTGTGTGTGTGTGTGTGTGTGTGTTTCCTCCACAGACGTGAACATCCTGAGGTTTTTCTTCAACCTGGGCGTCAAGGTGAGTCACAGGACGCTTTATTGATCATTGATCACATGCATCAAAAGTTAATGATTGTTGTTGTTGTTTGTTGACCCCCCCCACAGGCCTACTCCAACCCCCTGTTCCCCCCTACTTGTACCTTCTCCCCCTTCAACAAACCCACACCATGCACCACACCAGGATCCCTTCGCGCTCCTCCTCCCCCACCCCCCAGCTCCCGCCCTGCTCCAACCCCCCCACCCCCCACCAGGAGGCGTATCCCCCGTACCCTCCGACGTCAGCGCCGATGTTGCCTCCTCATTACGACCACCACCACCAGCCCCCACCCGCTGAGCCCCCCCATCAGCCCAGTGAGCCCTCCTACAGCCAGGTGGGCTACCCCGTCACTCAGCCGCCGCCTCCGCCTCACAGGATGCCCGGCCCCTCGCTGACATGGCAACAGATGCCCCCATCCAGGAACTACCCTGGGGCGTATTCCACACCGCCTCCACCCTACTCAGCTCTGCCTCCATCATCTCAGGGGTACCACCACGGTCAGGGGCAGGGACCCCAGCTGTACCCCCCAGGCATGCCTCCGTACCCCCGTCCTCCCTGGGATACCAGTCCTCATCCACCCCCGACGACCTCCAGGTGAGTCAGGGGTTGATGGAGCAGCTGCAGCCCCTCAATGGAGACTCGATGCCTGGGCACGGACCTGGACGAGCCCCTGGTTCTCTGGAGGGTCCTGCTGCTGCTAACATGGCTAACGCTAACAACAGGACCATGGTGGTTCAGAACAGTTACGGTAGGTTGACATTCACAGACTGTGCAAAGGGTTTCTGGGTAATGAAGTCCTTTAACTTTGAGGCCACCAGGGGGCGCAGAGGTTTACAACGTTTTTATTTTTTCCATCAGGGATGAAGAAGACACCGGGGGAGACCAAAGCTGTGCTGCTGGTGGACCCCCCCTCAACAACAGGCCTATAGTATGTCACACACACACACACACACACACACTAATGTTAATGTTAGTATTATCCTTGGTAAAGTAGAGTGGCAGGAGTACAACAAGGTTTAGTTGCAGTAGTTGTTGTAGTTGTAGTAGTTGTAGTAGTAGTAGTGGTAGTAGTAGTAAGTTTAACAGTAGTAGACATACTGCAGTAGTATTTGGTATATTAGTAGCAGTTGTAGTATAATATTAAGTAATGATTGTAGCAGTTTTGTTTATGTAGTGATACTAACACTTGCAGTAACTGTAGTAGTAGTAATATTAATAATACTGCAGTAGTAATAGTAGCATTAGTAGTAGTTGTAGTCGTAATTGCAGTAATACTAGTTGTAGTAACATTAATAATATTGTAGTAGCAGTAGTAGTAATACTGATAATACTGCAGTAGTAGTAGTGGTGGTGGTTAAGTTCTGCCTCCGTCTCCGTCTCTCTCAGGTCGCTCTGGTTTCGAACTCTGACTCCCCTGATGTCTCCATGGTAACCATGAAGCCCAGCAACAGCAGCCCTGGCTCTCCATTACCGTACGGTGTCGTCTCCAAGGTGACCGTCTCCGGTGACAACAACACCTACCGTCTGCACCAGAAGTCGTTCAGCTCTAACAAACATTTCGTCCCCCTGGGAGCACCGGAGCCAAGGGGGGGGGGTCACCTGTCGACCGTGGCCATGACAGAGGTGCTGTCTGTGGGCTGCAGCACCGAGGACGACTGGCAGGAGATGGAGGGATTCAAACCGCCGATCCCGAGCCACCGGGGGTCAAGGAGGCCCTTCAGAGGGAGAGGGAGGGGGGGCAGCAGGAGGAGGCCAGGAGGGGATGCGGGGATGGGGTATAACCATGGTAACCATGCCCAGTTTGTCTCCTCCCACAGAGGGGGGGGCTGGTGAGGAGGCTAGAAGCTGTCGACCAATGAGAGGAGAGGACATTGTCTTTTTTTTTTTTTTTTTTTTTGTCTTTTGGTTTTGTCGCCCGACCTCGTCTGGGCTCAGCTCGTTCTTCATCGCACTTTCTCTTTTTTGGTTTTTGTTCTCGTCGCTACCTGGAGATCTGATTGGTCGATCGGTCGTCTCCGTCAGTCGTCTCGTCACCACGGCGTCGTCTTCTCCGCTTTATTCTGAAGAGGAGAAAAAAATTGATTATAAACTCTTGATTCAGATTCTCTGTCAACAAAAACACTATCGATCTCATGATTAGCTTGCTAATTATTAGCTTAGCATGTCAGCACGTCCAAGTTACGCATCATTTTGAATCTGGCAACAGTCGCATACATGGATTTAAATAACTTAGGGGTGTGTGTGTGTGTGTGTGTGTTTCAGGTGGAGCTGCAGTGATTAGTGATCATTTTCATCACCAATCAATTGATCTGAAGATATTTTGGCCCAAAACTGTGAAAACGTTCGTAACATCTTCAAAAATCTAAATTTACCGAAATTTGACGTCGTTTTACTTTTAAAGGAAAAGTTTTGACATTTTTAGAGGTGAAGTTTTTTTTCTGCTTAGAGACTTCGCACATATCAACATGGTGAATATGATCATAGAGTTAGCATCTAGCTGCTTAGCCTAGCCTAGCTGTGGGCTAGCTGTCCTCTCTTTATGCTAAGCTAACAGGTTGCAGGTTGAGCACATAGACGTATCATCACATAAACCGGTTTCCTCACTTCCTTTAGAAAGAAATCAAACCTTCCCTTTAAATGTTGAAGTTTTCCTTTAAAAGTAAATGAAGATTCTGATTTTCTGGCGTCCATCGAACGCAGCACGTCCATGGAAGCACCGGCCATGTTAACAACAGGCTTAACAAAGAAAAAAAGCATCAGCCATGTTTTCGCTCTTCCTCTGAAGACGCTGCGAGCTTGAAACACACCAACCAACAGTTGTCAGAGGATTTAGATCAGATGAGATCTGATCTGAGAACAGCTTTAAGAGTCGAACTGCTGCTATCGGACGACAGCAGCACAAACTGTGTGTGTGTGTGTGTGTTGTGTGGGTTAGTGTTTTTTTACTTGTGTCGTCGCTGCTGGTTTCACGTTTCTCTTCTTTAGTGATCGACTCCAGACTTCGTAGAGATTCAGTGCCTTACGTTTGCTACTTTTACCTCCAGTTTCTCCTTCTGTCGACTTTGAGAAAAGCTGCTGTACAGAACAAAGGCTGTTTAATCTGTTTACTGTGTCTGTGTGTGACTGAAAGAATAAAACTTTGGTTCAGAAGCTGCTGCTCTCACCGGCTCTGGTTTCAGCTGAACTGAATGATCTCAGCGACTTTTACATGGACGAGCTCAAAGGTAGTGATGGTTTTAAGTTTAGGTTAGTGGTTAACTCATCACAACAGTGTGTGACCTTTGACTTTATGATCCTTAAACATGACGTAAATTACTATATCTGACAGTGTTTCACAGACGACTGGACTTTCATGTGACTGTCTGTTCACACACTAGTCAAAACACTGCCAACATGGCTTCACAGGTTGAAACCGACACTGTTAGTCATTGTTTAAACTCTAATCCTTTCACTTCTTCTTCTGATGGTTTAAGTTTTTGCCCTTTTTATGTAACCATGGTTACCATTCACATCTTTTTGCCCCTCAGTCAAAAAACTTTGAACCATTAATAACTTTGGTGGTAAAGTAACAAATCCTACGTCACATGAGATGAAAAACTTTATGTATATATTTATGTAACTAATATTGTTGAGTGACCCACAGTACAAACACTGAGGTGTTGAGAAATTTACTGTAGTTTAAAGATGCATCAATTGATATTTACCACTGTTGAAGCCTTAATGTAGTTGTATGTAGTTCTTGTTTTTGAACACTAGGGGGAGCTCTTGCCACAAAACAGGTTATAAGTGTAAGGTGTGTGAGAGCTTTAGGCTCTCACACACAAAAGAAGAAAAACACAACAGAGAGAGAGAAAAACACAATGTCCATGCAAATGTCAGTTCAGTCAAAAGGGGGTTTATTAGACCAAAAACGAGCCAGCAATGAAGAAAGAAAAGTCCAACATGCATCTCCTGCTTCTAAACTAAATACAAAGCAAACAAAAAAATAGTGGCTCCAAACAAGTGGACTTTAAGAGTAACAGCTGTACACCTGTGTCACAGACTTAAATAATGTAATGATGGTTATCATACAGCCCACACATGACAGGTCAGGTATATGTGTATGTGTCAGATATAAACAGTGGCAGTTAACACATCTTTATAAGTGGTGATGCATGTTGTAGAAGGTGATAAAGGTGTGAGATACACTTCAGTGTAACATGAACATTTGTGATGGTGCAGTAAACTGTGGCTTTATTCAGATGTTCCTGCAGTGGTTTCAGCCCTGTGACGCATCATTGTCCAGAAGATTCAAGTCAGTGGGTTTAAAACTAGCTTTGCAACATCATCAACAGTTTCTAACAACATACGCTCCTGACAAACAGTTAGAGATGTTGGACAGTTGATGTTACAGTGACATTATATCCTGAAAGTAAGGTGTTTAAGTAGAAGTATTGGATGGTAGTGAGCCTACTTCATCTCAAAGTACTGAAACAACAGCTATCAACAGTGGTGGGTGCACCACAACAAAACATGCTGCGTGGTCAAAGGACGCCCACACGTCTCTACTTTCTATGACTCTTCTCATCTCTGTCCAACAGACTGATGACACTCTGTGACGCTCTGAGCTCAGTGGACACGTCCCTCTGATGACATCCCATCGTCTGGAGCCTTAACACGGTCCAGGTACTGTTGATGGACTGTCCTGCAGGTGTCGTCTTGGTCTCATGATGTCAACACCTCCCCCTCAGCCGGGATGACTCCCAGCTTAACCTGCTGCCATGGATGTGCTGTTGGTGGTTGTTGGCCCTATCACTGGACAGAGGCACAGCCCCCCCTCAGAGTGGCATTTGATCCGACCCAGAGCCTCGGTGGAGACGTTCATGTAATCCATGAACAACCGAAGGACGTCGTTTCCAGGGCAAGTGGTCACGGTCACATCTGGATGGAGAGAGAGAGAGAGAGAGAGGAGAAAGGTTAAACTCCCATCATCCTCAGCTCCTTGTACAGAGAGCCC
Organism: Caranx ignobilis; assembly: GCA_021432705.1. Lineage (NCBI taxonomy): Eukaryota > Metazoa > Chordata > Actinopteri > Carangiformes > Carangidae > Caranx > Caranx ignobilis. The sequence continues at coordinate 1,588,048 of MU269989.1, forward strand.
ACTGTTCTGCACCACGGTGTGGCATTGTAGCTGCACAGTGGTGGAGGAGCAGGCGCTGCAGAGAGTGGTGGAGCCTGTTCAGAGGAGCAGTGGATGCAGTTCACCAGCCCTCTGAGACATTTACACCAGCCGATGCAGAGACAGGGCTGCCCACCCGAGGTCGTCTTGGCAACCTTCAGTGTAACCACACCATGACTCACCGAGTGTCCTATAGGCCGAGGCCCCCTTCTCAAATCATTACCCTATAATCAAATAATGATGATAATAAAAATACACAAATGTCCAGAAATGTAGGGCTCTTCACTAAGTTGCGCTAAAGACACATGGTGGGGAGCAGCTGGTCTCTAACATGGAGAGCAATATAACTCATCTCAGTCAAACACAAACTGCATGGAAATCTGGACTCAGACCGGTTCAGACAACAGGTGAACACAGCTCTGATGGCCCGTTATTCAACAGGTGGACAGAGGTCATCGACTATCGATAACAATATAATATAATATATATAACAATATAAAGTGGATATGATGATAATAAAAGTGTCATATAGGCAGAAATAATGGGTTAAACTTAAAGATAAACACTAAGAGACAAATCATGATGCAACAGACAAAGCCGTTACCTCGCAGGACTGAAACACGTTTATACAACAGGTATATCTTTGTCTCAAACTTACGAGGGTCCAGTGGGACGGTGTCATTCCAGCCCACGATAAGGGGAAGACAGGCCAGCACCAACATCCTGCCGAAATGAAAAATGAAAAATGAAAAAAAAAAAGAAAGAAAAAAAAGAAACTAATAAAAGCATCTTTCAACATCCACACACTGATCATCCTTCACTGGGCCATACCACAGCAAGCCGCGTGCCATTCTTGTGTCTCGTTTACCGATGGGTTTCAGAAGATGCACAGGTGAGTCAAAGTGAAGAGTCTGCTCTCAGCGTGTGCACTTATCTCTGACGGGGCAACAGGAGCAGGACCAGGCTGCCAGGCTTTGTCACACCTTCTTCTGTATGATTTGCTGAGAAATGTATCCTCATTATGCATATGCACTGTGATTAGAGAGGGGGGAGGGGCTAGCCCTCTGTTTTCTACATGTGTTTCTGCTTATGAGTAACTTCCTGAGCCACTGTTTCCTAGGTAGCTGTTTCTGTTTCTCCTGTTTATTCTCTTCTCTCGAGGAACAATCCCTGCTCCTGTTTTGCCCGACAGATACCACAAGTGTTTCGACATCAGAGATTCCTCCAGTGGTCACCCAGCTCAACAGTGGAGGTCAGAGCACTTGGGAGGAGACGTAGAAGAGGAGGACGCTGATCCTCAGCCCCCCTCAACTCTGATGTGCTGCAGTAAAGCTGCAGGTTTCCTGTCTTGGACCTTATTACCAGCAGCCCATGGTTCCCAGCGTCCAGCCTGGGGCCTCATCCACTCCTGCCTCAAGTGTCCAGCCAGTGATGTGCCCGGTTCCTGGCTCGAGTATCCAGTCGGTGATTAGTCCGGTTCTGGTCTCCAGTGTTCAACCGGAGGTCTGCCTTGCTACAGCCTCATAAGTTCATGAGTTCCTGAGTCGTAAGGCGTCACATTCTTGATGATCATAGCCACGACGTTGTTCTTCATTTGAGGGTCCACCACCTCCACACGGTGTTTAAAAGATGGATGCTGGTTGTCTACATCAGGCCCGTGGTCCCTACGACAGAGAAAGACAGGTCCCTGCTGGAGGCCGTATTTGATCCATCCCACAGCTGGATGATGATGATCTTGATGCTCATGGGAGCAACACATGGCAGAGTGACGTCGTCTCCAGGACGGGCTGTGATATCCACGTCTGATGGAGACAGAGGGTCGTCGATCACAGAAGCTCACGTGATGAAGTAAGTAAAGAATTCAGCATTTTTTTATCAACACTTAGATCCTTTTTAAAACTTGTCCTGAGATGTGAGACCTTTGTATAAAAATAATAATAATAATAATGATAAATTGACATTTCAATGTTATTTCCTGAGTCCAGACCACATCAGACCATGTGGTGATCAAAAATACAAGAATTCAACTTGTACAAAATCAACACACTTCGCACAAACAACTGATTCATGTAACAGTGAAAACACACAAGTAACTGAAGAGATGGGTCTCACCAAACCAATTTTTTTTCAGTCCTTAATAACACAATATGTAAATTAATGTAAAATTAAGGAGAGGGGGGGGGGGGGGGGGGGGGGCTCCATGTAGCCTGATGTGTCCCTCAGCAGTTTAAGCCTATAGCAGCGTAGCTATAAAATGGATCAGGGTACCAGAGCCAGCCCTAACTAAAGCTCTGTCATAGAGGAAGGTCTTCAGCCTGGACTTAAATGTAGAAAGAGTGTCGGCCTCTCTGACCCATGGAGAGAGCTGGTTCCATAATAGAGGAGCCTGGTAACTGAAGGCTCTACCTCCCAGTCTGTTTTTAGAGATACTGGGGGTCACTAACAGACCTGCATTCTGGGAGCGAAGTGCTCTGGTAGGACAGTATGGGATAATGAGGTCTTTCAGATAAGATGGAGCTTTGTCATTAAGAGCCTTGTAAGTCAGTAGAAGGATCTTGAAGTCTATTCTACATCCTACAGGAAGCCAATGGAGAGAAGCTAGAATGGGAGACATGTGCTCTCTCTTACTAACTCGTGTCAGTGCCCTCGCTGCTGCGCTCTGGACCAGCTGGAGACTCTTTACAGAGGTTGTTGGGCATCCTGACAGGAGACAGTTACAGTAGTGCAGCCTGCAAAAGAACAAACAAGAACAGAGAAAAAAAACAAGATAAATAAATGAACGAGGCCACAGTTTGTAAACACCAATGTAAAATGCACAAGCTTCATCACTTAAATACAAATGAACAAAATGAAATGAAATAAATAAAAAATACCATTTGACACATGGATAAACAAAGATAATTTGAATACTTGAGTCTGGGGATCTAATAATCCTTGAAAAATCCCTGCAGAAAGCTCAATAAATGAACAAATAAAAAGTCTCCTCTATGGAGCAAAACATAAAAAACATTCCTGCAGGAAATTGTTTGGTATTTTGTGATACGTAGGACTTTTGTTCTGTATCAACATATTACAGTATTAGTCTGAACTGTTCCATTCATGATACCAGGTCCCAACCATTAGACAGGCTGAGTCCAGACGCTGACGTCATGTAAATAAACTCATGTGCCGGCGTGCAGCACAGAGTGGTTTTTGTTTTCACTTTTCACATAAACCCAGTTAATAACATTCAGGCAACATTATATGGATCTGCGTTAATTTTATGGATGGATCACTGTTTATTCTGAAGCAGTTTGTGTTGTGTGACCTGGGATCATCAGTCTGTCCCCGCTCGCCTCGCCCCCCCTCCTGACACCCACACAACCTGCAGCCAAGTAACGTAAGCGATGGTGGAGAAAACTTGGGAGTTTGTTTTTTTTTGGAGGGCGCTTCCCTCTTGCGCCCCCACGTAGATTGCGCCGTGGGCACTTGCCCACGTTGTCTATAACCCTAACCCATCAGCCATGTCAGAGGATTTAGATCAGATGAGATCTGATCTGAGAACAGCTTTAAGGGTCGAACTGCTGCTATCAGACGACAGCAGCACAAACTGTGTGTGTGTGTGTGTGTTGTGTGGGTTAGTGTTTTTTTACTTGTTTGTGTCGTCGCTGCTGGTTTCACGTTTCTCTTCTTTAGTGATCGACTCCAGACTTCGTAGAGATTCAGTGCCTTACGTTTGCTACTTTTACCTCCAGTTTCTCCTTCTGTCGACTTTGAGAAAAGCTGCTGTACAGAACAAAGGCTGTTTAATCTGTTTACTGTGTCTGTGTGTGACTGAAAGAATAAAACTTTGGTTCAGAAGCTGCTGCTCTCACCGGCTCTGGTTTCAGCTGAACTGAATGATCTCAGCGACTTTTACATGGACGAGCTCAAAGGTAGTGATTAATGTGATTGATTGAAGTTTATGTTTATGATTGAAGTTGTTTAACATTTTATCCAGTTAATATCTGTGATATAAAATTAACTTAACTTAACTCACGATACACACATGCAAATACAATGTGATTAAACATAATATTAAAGTATGTGTGAGCGATTCAATGCAAAATATATTATATGTAGCCTACATGTTGTTAAAAAGAGCCCAGACACACAAAAAATGACTGTGTGCTGCCCCCAAGTGGCCAAAACACATCCAGTGAATGTGACTGAAATCCTCTTAAATGCAGGCTGTATATTATTAATTATATTATTTTCTTTCCATCACACACACACACACACACACACACACACACACACACACATATATATTTGGTGTTAAAATTTCTCTTATCATCATGTTAGCTTTAGATACAATTTCCAAAAACGGACATAAATGTGTAGAAAATTAAAATATAAACTGAAAATAAAAAATACTTTGATGTCACGTGCACAGACATTAAGAAAAATCGTGAATAAAACAAAAACATATTTAAGTGTTTTTAAGCTTTGAATTTTATTTTATTTTTTATGTATTTTAAGCTTCATTTAGCGAGAAAAAAAAACAGACGCTTGTTTTGTCACCTGGCACCTTCCGTTTTGGTCGGAGTCACATTGACCGTTGCTGTGACGCAGTGACGCAGCCTCCGGTGAGCACGAGCCGACACACGCAGCGCACCCTGTGCAGGAAACACTTCCGGGTGTGTTTGACTTTTCTCTGCAGCTTTAGCTTCACAACTTTTCTCTCCGTTTGTCGTTCAGTTTGTTGATGTGACAGAATGAGGAGTTAAGGCGGGAACAGGAGGAGAAGCGTGACGTTTAAAAGACAGCGACGAAGAAGAAGAAGTTTGTTTTTAAAGCCGTGAAGGTAAAAACGGGTTTAATGTGTCACCTTTGTGTGTTTGTTGTGAGCCGGTCTCACCTCATTACCGTCACTCACCTTCTGCTTGGATCAGTGCAGCACAGAAACCGACCGATTATTGATTAAAAAACACCTTTTAATCACTTTATATCGAAGATTTAGCTTCGCTGAGCTAAAACTAAACCACTTCATTGTCAGGTTGAGCTGCTGGTGTTACACTCTTTCAGAGAGGTGCAAGACAGTCACATCAACAGTAGGCTTCAGATTTGTGCGTGGAAATCAATCCAAATGACAAATCAATGACATTTTCCGTGGACTGACTGATAGATTAGTGGAGAACCTGTTGCAGCTCTTCACAGGCTCATAGTTTGTTATTCAAATGACACGTTTCACTGAACTTGTTCTGTAAAAATTCATGTTCCTGTTGTGGAGAAGCAGAAGTGCAGATGATATTGATAATATCTATATTTACAGGAAGTCTTCTTACACACACAGGATGGTGTTCAGGTGTTTGTGAGATTAAACCAACATACCTGACATCTGCAGGACTTACATGTGTGATCCTGACTTGTGACACACAAGAGGTCAAAGTTCACACGTAAGAAGTGGTGTGTGCACTTTGCACTCACTGTAAACAGCGTTTTAGGGGAATTGTTTATTACCTTGAACAGGAAAGTGGTGGAGTTGTGGTGAACGTTGACCTTACAGACTGTGAGGGAGACAGAGATGATGATGATGATGATGCAACGTGCGAACAGGCTCAATCACATCCAGACTTGTAAATTATTCATGTTGCCAGGTTGTAACTGTCTGTGTTGTTGGTTGTAATGGCTGCAGGCATCATCGTCATCGTCAGATGGTTTGTCTTGTTCGTTTCTTTGACTTGAGGCTGTTAAATGTGGTTTGTATGAAGCCAGGCGTCTCTGCAGGGGCTTTTATTTTGAAGATCCATGCAGCAGTTTGAGTGTTAGCTGCACGTGAACGACCACATTTTGCATCTTTTTGTGCCTCAAAAATCAGCAGTGAAACTAAAACTGAAGTTGAGTCGATGATTTTCTGTTTTTAATGTGTGACGCCTCTGTTTGGATTCAGTGTTGTTGTTTCTTAGGACGTGTGTGTGTGTGTGTGTGTGTGTTATCTACAAAGTTTGTCCTCAGTCATCTGAAACTAAACACTAAAATCCTTTTATAACAGACAACCACTGATCATGTAGAAAGATAAGGATGGCACCATGCACTTCCTTTAGTTCATGTGCTTCCTCAGTTTGACCACTAGATGTCCCTGTTGACCCACAGTTCACACGAACATCACACTCCTGAGCCAAGTTGTATATAAACACATGCACACGCCTCTAGATGACATAATAAACCTACAGATAAAGTAAAGTCGTTTACATGTGTGTTAATTATGTTACAAAAACACATTTAGACCATGAATCAAATGCTCAAGAATACAGATTGATGACTGATTGATTGATTACAGAGGATGCGTTGGATATTTTTGCTGTTTCCACATAAAAAAAAAAAAGCAAAACTCTGTAGATTTGAACAAAGCAAACCTTGAACAGAGCAGCAAGTGTCGACTGTTTTAAAGTTACATAACAATGACAGAGAAAATAAATGGCTGGAAACGTGAATAAAGAAACATGTAAACATCATTTTCATGTTACGTAAGTTTACAAAACAGTTCTGTACCTGAACACATGGAAATGCACTGATCTGTTTCTTATCACCATATGTTCTGTGTTTGATCTCTGAAGGAAGAAGAAGAAGAAGATGATGGAGGAGATGGAGCAGGGAGGAGAGGTAACCGTGGCGTCCGACACCACAGAGGAAGAAGCTCCTCCCACGGTGAGGCGGCCTGAAAAACCACAGCTAGGCCTACTGCTGCACATCTGACATTTGTTACATCATAACTTTACATACAGGTGTGTTTACAGGTGCAAACACTGGAGTCAGTCGATTAAAGTGCAGCGTCACGCGCTCTCAGCTGACGAGGGTCATTACAAACTCGTTAGTTTCCTCCGGAGCCTCGTTGTCGACGACTGACTGAGCGCGTGACGAATGCATCACAGATATCGAACAGACATGTGGCTGATTTATTTGAACTTCCACGCGTCACGCAAGCGGTTTAATAAAAGAAGAGAAACGGCGAGCGCACGGCCCCTACAATGTTATCAGCGGTCGTCACGACAACAGTGATAAATGGTGACAGCGAGTGAATGAAACAGATGAGAAAGTGTTTTTGTGTGTGTGTGTGTGTGTGTGTGATAAAACGACCGTTGTTGTGGCTAACAGTGATGGAGTGAGGGCAGGTACCAGGAGCGGCCGCTCTGCGGTGATGTCAGCAGGTGACTCACCTGTGTGGACAGGTGATGGAAAGTGGTTTTTTCAGTCAAGTGCTGTTGTCAGTGTAGTTTTACATCTCCTTCTCTCAGCTTCTTCTCGGCCTTGTTGTGACATCACAAAGTGACAGGAAGTCCTGACGGCTAGTTTTAAGGCTCAGTGTCTGAATACAGGCTGTGTGCATTTCTCTGTGGACTGAGGCTTTGATACTTTCACAGTATTAATATAGAACCTAGAGCTGATCAATAATCACACTACACATGGACGTCTACCTTTATACTGTATGGAGCTTTAAGACACACGTCTACCTTTAAACCGTATGGAGCTTTAATATACTTTTATCTGTACTGTCTCTTTAAGAGCTCATTGAAGGAACCAGCAACCTCCCTGTCTGACATCAACTCCTCTAACCTTTTAAAAGAGCAAAGGTGTGTGTGTCGTTTTGCGTCACTACGTGCCTCGCTGTCTGTTCAGTGCGACACAACAACTTTGAGTCAAATTCATCCACAGGTGTGTGTGTGTGTGTGTGTGTGTGTGCGCGTTCCTCCTTGCATCAGTGTGAGGACCACAGAGAGGAGTGTCGCCCTCAGTTAGCGACAGACGATCGAGCGGACGTTTGAAGGTAAAGCTTTAAATTAGGGTTTAAATTCAGGTTCAGCTTCGGGGTCGGACCTTTAGTTGTGATCGTTAACGTTGAGCTCAGAGTCCCAGCTCCTTCGGTCCTCACAAAGATAGGAGCGCAGACGTGTGTGTGTCATTACCTCTCATCTGCATCAGGTGACTATTTCCTGTCTTGAGTGCTCCAGTGACCTCAGACCTCTTTTTCCTGCCGCCAATCACAACAGGGAGCCATCATCTCTGTGGCAACCTCGCAACCTTTTGATCCGGGCCCTGATTGGCCGCTGTGGGCTCCGGTTCCCACAGCAATCCCTCCATGTGTTGTCACGGTTGCTTTGACTCATGACCTCCGACCTCTTTACTGTTGGGTACCGGTGATGCTGCCCTTCCAGGAAGCCGAGGCTCGTGCTGCATTCGAGAGCAGCTGGAAATTTCTACTCCCAGCTTGGAATAATAGAAGACAAGTTTACTTGCTCGAGGGAAGAAGGGGAGTGATTTGAAATCGAGATCTGAGGTAGTGAATGAGTTTTTCAAAATAAGAGTCCTTAACCGAAAAGGTTCAAAAATAGACAATAAAGAAGCAGAAGGAGGAATAAATGTCATAAGAATTAAATACTTAAATGCTTCAGAATCATTATCTGAATGGATGGTGCCGTCATCTTGAAGCTGATTGGACGCCATGTCACACAAACTTACCCCTTGATTTCCCTTTGCTTTTTCTTTACAGGAAACAAACAGTAACTCTAACCACACCATCGACGATGCCCCCTCCTCTCCAGCCCAGGTCACACCTGAGGTCATGCCCGAGGAAACAGAACAGAGCAAAGGTAAAACAGTGAGTTAGGTTTTCTAATGTGATTTCATTTAACATAATGTCCGTGCTGACCTTTGACCTCCTCCTCTAGACCTCCAAGTGACGCCGCAGAAACCAGAAAGTGGTCCTGTGGTCATTCAAGGCAACGGCAAGAACGCAGCCAGTGAGAAACTGCAGAAAGTTCGCAAGTGGAGCATCACCACGTATAAAGTGAGTGGGAATCAAATCAGGCTCAGATAATCAATAGTTATCGGTGTGATCAGCAGTAACCGTCTCACTTCCTGTGTGCAGTGCACCAGGCAGGCCCTGTCCGAGAAGCTCGGCCGTGGATCTCGGACGGTCGACCTGGAGCTGGAGCCTCGGCTCGAGCTGCTCAAAGATGACAGACAGCGCTACAATAATGTGACCAAGCTGGCTCAGACGCTGGCCAATCAGCTCGCTCAGTTCACGGTGACGCAGAAGACGCTGGGAGACGCCTTCACCGAGCTCAGCCTCAAAACGCCGGCGCTGCACGTGAGTTTATGTGACCTTTTTAGGAAGTCATGATATCAAATGTTTTCAAAGAAAAATCCCTTTTGTTCCAGACTCTGATCTTATACGTCTTATGTGGTAAATATAAAAGATATTAAATAATATAATAATAATAACTAAATAAAATTAGCTGCTATTAAAATAATGTGTATTTGTGTGGAGTTATCTGTTGTTATTAATCAATTGATTGCTCCACGGAGGATATGGAAAGTTTTCTTGAGACGATATCACAAGACTCAGATACATCTAACGTGTAAATCAGGTGGAGTTCGGTGTGAACGCGGAAGCTCAGAAATTTCTATCCAAGAGCGGCGAGACTCTGACGACGGCCATTAATTCCTTCACGTCTGACCTGAACACTCTGGTCAACAAAACCATCGAGGACACCATGCTCAACGCCAAACAATACGAGACTGCCAGGTAGGTGAAATCCACGGGGCAAGGGCGTGTAGCTACAAACATTCAAGACATCCAGAACTATTCAAGAACCCTAACAACAAATTATACTACCTGAATCATCAGGATTGAGTATGACGCGTACCGAGTCGACCTGGAGGAGCTGAACCTGGGACCCCGAGACACCGTCACGGTGCCCAAACTGGAGCAGGCCCAGAAAGACTTCCAGAGCCAGAGGGAGAGGTACCAGAAGATCAGAGACGACCTCTCCGTTAAAGTCAAGCTGCTGGAGGAGAACAAGGTGGGAAGGACCCAGCGGATGGTCCAGAGATCTGGGTGAATCCTGCAGAGTACGACAGGACTGATAAATCTTTACTTTTCCATTCTCTGTCCACAGGTTAAAGTCCTCCATAACCAGCTGTGGCTGCTGCACAGTGCAGTAGCAGCTCATAGTTTAACGTGCCACCGTTTCCTCGAGCAGAACATCCAGCAGGCCAGCGAACACCTCAACAACCCCAACATGGACGGCTCCTCCTGGCTAGAGGAAAGTTGACCCAACAAAACAATATTTGGCTGGAGGAGGAGAGACGTGGGTTTGGAGGGTGTTTTTAGTGGGGAAAAATCAGGGAGATGCTTAATTAGGGAATTGTGGAGTAGAAATATTAAATGTGTGTAAAATTCTCCGATAGCTGGGTAGGTACGTCGGTAGTTTATTTATACCAAAGGTTTGAGATGGATTTCAAGTACCAGTAAAAGCTTGCCTTAGAAACGGGATGTTGGATACTGGGGATGTGAGTGGGTTTCCTGGGTTTGTGATGTTCATGCAGGTCTGGAAAGTTTTCAGCACCTTCCAGGTCTCAAAATACCTTGGGAAGTTCTGGGGACGGTGCTGAGCATCCTGATCTAAGGACAAAAGGTTCTCAACAGTTCTCTGTTTCTGTGTCATAGATACTCAGCGCTTGTCTCCTCTGACCTGTTTACTGAGCACCCACATATACATACAGTATGTGCCCCTCCTGGTTCTCCTTGCCTCTCTCTCAGTGTGTTGGGGAGTAAATCCATCTAATCCTCTGTGAGTTACTAAGCCTTTCTTTGAACTTTAAAAATCCTCCGCCGCTGCAGTCAGAAACTCACAGCCTCAACACTCCACTGCTGGAAAACAGCTTCACTGTCCATAAGGGCTGGTTTGTTCCTCAGCTCTGCATCAGCAGAGGGTTGGGTTCCTGCAGCCAGTTCTCTGTTGGAACCTCAGTCTCATTTTCAGCCGCCGCTGACGCTCACTTGTCGTTGATTTAGTTAATGCCAGAAGTTATTTGCTAAATGGAAAACTGCTCTTTGAATAATGTGTTTGTTTTTGGTTGAGGATTACTTGTAAGTTGAAAGAGTTGTTTTTGTAGTTCAACAAGACCAAAAACAGGGCTGAGTCTTTTGTAGAAGACCTGACAGCTGTTTCACACCATGTTGACTCCAGTCGAGACAATCTCCAGGTTAAAACATACAGATTTATATCAATGATTTAAGACGGGGGGTGGGGGTTGGTAGATAAAGGCTGGTTGACGCCAGCCTTAGATTTGGTTTAAGACTTCAGTCTTTTTGGCTGCTGGTCATTATTTTCTCTGGAAGTTTAACCTTCTGTGACTTTAGGAAACCAAAAATTACACTATACGTGGATGATGTCGCCTTGTTTGTTGGAGAAGGAACGTGTGTTGTAGTCAATTATACAGGCAACATTTTGAATGATCATGAATGACAATAGCCTTAAAATACTTTGCCTGGTGCTGCCTTATGTAAGAACAAAACTTAACTCCTTGTTCTTCCTCGTCTTCCAGTTGGTGGACAAAATAACAGAAACCCCCCCCAACAATGTGATGCAATCTAATGGAACATGCAGGCGCTAAGACGTCCTGCTTCTGTTCAGTCTGATCAGGGCTGGAGGTCATGTTGAACCAGTTTACATCATAATGTGAAGTTTCTGGTTATTTTATCCACCTACTATATTTTTTCGCACTCTTTGCACTAAAGCCAAAGCACAATCTGCCTTAACCTTTTCTCGTGGTACAGGTTGTTAAAATGTTCAGTCAGCTGACTCCTTCTGAACTGTTTTCTATGAATGTTTGTGTTCGTGTCACTGCAGCTCAGGCTTGACATTGACTTTGCAGTGAGTGTGGATGTTCTGGTGCAATAATGTTTCAAAACCCTTCTGCCTTAAAAAGGATTTTTACTCTTAGTCATCTCTGTGTTTCACCAAAAAGCAAACGTGAAACGCTTGTTGTATGTTTTATACCATGTGTCTTTTTGGTCGAGGGCTTCTTCCTTTCGGTGTGTTCATGTTAGTTTTTTGTTTTCTTTCTCAATTATTTTCAATTTATCAGAGTTTTACAAAAACTTAAAAACAATCTAAGTCTCTGCTCTGAAACAGTGAAGCAGATCGAACTGTTGAAGAAAAGTTGGGGACTTTCGTAGAGGGAATAAATCTCTTGGGGGTTTTCCAGTCTGAAGTGGACGGCTGACCTTGGATCAGTCTCAGGCGGATCTTTAGTCCATTTATCCACAAGACCAAAAACGAAGCGTTAAAGGGTAAAGAGGATTTGTTTTTCATTTTATTTGGCAAACAAGGACCAAAATGTACATGAATAATACGTTTCTATGATACTGTTGGACGTTTTGAACGTTTGTATAACCAAAACACTGCCAAATAAATATATATTGGAAAATAAAAGATGATTGATTTGTGTTTTATAGAAAGTTGGTTTAGGTTTGAAGTGACTGTACTAGTTAATTGCTTTACATGTTTTAGGTACTTTCCAGTGGGTGTCACTTTTAGTCCCTCTCTTGTTTTAACAACTGAGTGAAGATGTTGAGGCAACTTCTCTTCATGGGTCCATAATTTTCCAACTTTATTTCCTTGGAAAAAAAACCTTGTAATGGGAAACCTTGCAACTTCAGATTAATAACACACAACATCATCATCAAGAAGTTTATCATACGATGTGTGTTTACCAGTGAAAATTGGGGCGGATTCACAGACAGTTTATATTTGTGGTTTTTACAATGTTTTGGACGATATAAGCACTTTTTCCACCGTTGGACAACACATAAAAACGTCAGTGTATGAATGTCTGGTGTTATTTTCAGATATAGATTCACAACAAATTCAGGATTAGTATGCAGCCAGTGTGTTTCTGTCTTTAGTGCAGGGACTGTAGAATAAGACTCTGGTCTGTTTGTGGTTCTGTTGCTCAGATTGCTCTAAAGAGGGGCAATTATTCACCTGGCAACACCAACACACAAACCTGATTCTACTGTTGCATCCAGGCTCATTTTCCCAAACATTTCAGCAGCAGAACAGTTTCTCACAACAGAGACGCTCTCATGTGATTTAGGACTTCTTCTCCTTTTTATAACAAGTTCATCTTTGAACAGAAATCAGGTGTTCATTAACTTCTTGTCTGGACTGTGTAATCTCTTGGTACAGACTACAAGGAAGAACCGTATGAAAGGTCAGAGGTCAGCTGAAGACTCTCAGCAGAGTCCATTCACTTTTTATTTGTTGCCATTTGAACTGCATCATGTCTGACTGTTGTTATTTTTACCACTGTTGTGTTCAAGCCACTTTGTTCATGTGTTTATTGATTATATTTCATGCTAGTAGCACAGCTCTGATGAAAAATCTTTACTATTAAATATGTAGATTTCCATGACATTTGGTCATTTAATTGGAATAATTCATGGTCCCCAGATGATGAGTTGTATTTGTTTAGCGCCACCACCAGGTCAAAATGTATCTGTCCAACGATATCTGCCTTAGCTTCAGCTGTGCTCTGTGTGCTAACAGTTAGCATGCTAACACTCTAAGATAGATAACATGGTGAAGATAACCACTGCTAAACATTAGCAGGCTAGCATTGTTATTGTATATGTTAGCATGGTGATGTTAGCATTCGGAGAGAAGCTAGCATGGCTGTTTACTCTTAAACAGCTGGTTGGTGTCTGAATGTTTTGTTTTTTATTGATCTGACTTGTTTAATGATTTTATTATTGATGATGTTTCCATGGTTTTTGTTTTTAATAAGGTGACGGAAATCTGCTGACACATGAAATGATGGTGTGTGTGTGGGGGGGGGGGCAGGGCGGGGCTGGTCAAGCTTATCATGGCCAAACACACACGCACACGCACTTACATATTAGTCATCACACCCGAGGACATTACAGAGAGACACACACTATGCTAATGCTAATATGCTAATATACCTTTAAACCAGGTCTTCACCTAAGAATTGAACTGTGCAGCTGCTGCATAACATAGAGTTCATGTTAACCGTCCCTATGAGCAGGTGGGCAACACAGGTACACACACACACACACACACTGTGGATGTTACAGTATTTAATGTAAAATTAATTTACTGTGTGTGTGTGTGTGTGTGTGTGTTCCTGTATCCTAGCAGGTGGGCGTGTACGGGAGAAAGCGCTTTCTCTTCCACCTGAGTGATCACGCATGCGTGGGCGGACTGGGGTCCCACCTCTCTCTCTCTCTCTCTCTCTCTCCCTCTCCACCATGCACTCACGCACTCTCACGCGCTCACAGCCGGTGGGTGATACCGTGTCGGTCGGTGTGCGGAGCGCGCGCTGCTGCAGTTGCCTGCTGGTGGGAGCCGGAGTCGCGCGGGATCAATAAATGTTGTTTATCTTTGAATTTCAACCTCATTTTTTTTCAAACCGGAGTTCGGCGCAGGAACCGAATCCGAGCCACCGGCACCGGCACCGGGACCAGGACCAGGACCAGGACCAGGACCAGGACCGACCTCCTGTCCGCGGTGAGCTTGACACGGACACACACACACACACACACACACACACTCAGGTTCACGGGGCTCGGTTGTGGTCGGCGCTGATGGGGAGTTCACTCCGCCGGTTCTCGAGCTGTTCAACCCGGCGACACCTCGCGCCAACCCGGGCTCCGTTCACATGTCTCCCTCGGAGCCTGTTGAATATCCCGGTGGTGCGTTTGAGGCACTTGGAGCAACTTCACCCTGCTGTGCGGCGGGTCTCTGATCCATGTGGCCGCTGTGTGTGTGGGTTTGATGCCACTTTGAGATTAATGTTGATTCTCATTAAGTTTCCTGCACTTTCTGCTTTTGGTGTCGTCAGTGTGTTTACGTTGGTTTTATGGTCTTAATGACACAGACTGTTTGTTCACCTGTCTGTGGGTGTATAAAGTACAGATATGTGCAGTCTGTGCTGCATTTACACTCATGCAGTGTCTTAAACTCTCCTAACATGCACATTGCTCATCCTTACTGTCCTCATATTGCACTAACGTTGCCACAGCAGCTTTAAACTGGTGTTTCTAAATGACCGTGGGGTGCTTCACGAGTGGGGGTACTTTTCCACTCACAGCTCTCTGGTGTATAAGTCTGGAGCTGCAACATTGATGTGTAGATATTGAGAAAAGTCCATGCGATGCCTTCAAGTGTCTCAAAACCCAGTGGGTTCAGAGCTTCTGTGGTCAGTCACCACAAGTAAAAGTCAAGTGTTAGTTCAGTTAAACCACATGAAGAAGTCACAGCGTCTGCGAACAGGCGGACGGACTCATTAGAGTGGATGTGTTTGTGTTTTGCTGCTGGATCACAGCAGGTGTTGAGGCGTCGAGGCCTCGGGGCGGCTGAACTTCACCTGACATGTGTCAACACACACAGCTCAGACGACGGCCGGCGGCTGGAGCTCACCTGATACAGGTGATGGGGAAAAGGAAAAAGAATGAGGTCATCACGTTGGACCTGTCACAGCTTTTGTTTTTAACCTGGATGTCTTTAATCACATTAGTGCATAAATACGGATCCTGTCAATGACCTTACATGGATGTGAACACGAGGAGGGCGTGTGCTGCTCGAGGGCAGATCAGCTTCATCACGACTGAACTTTCAAGTTTGAATAGTTTACACAGCGGCTCATTACATTAATATGATCAGTATTTCTCTAATGGTTTGGCGTCGTCACGTCACGTAGGAAATCTGACGATGTGACCCGGTGACCCTCGGGGCGAGACAGACGTGTCTCATTCAGCCTGAGATTTCACCTCTCCTGGGTCTGATTGGTCTTCAAGCTGCTTTTATTTTGAAAAGAAAAACATTTTTATCTGTGGAAAGATGTGGCCGATCATCTTTGTGAGGATGAGACGTCGACGTCTCAGTTTCCTGATGGTTGGACCGGCCTCAGACCACACGAGGCTCCCTGCTCATTTCAACAGTTACGTAACGACATGAAACTTTTCTCTTGTCGTCGTAGTTTCCTTGTTTATGTTTTTGTTAGATAGAGTGAGTGGTTCTCCTACTCCTTGCCCCCCCCACCCCCCAGGTCTCCCAGCTGTCTGTGGCCAGGCCATGATGCTCCCACAGCGGGTCCAGTGTTCCACCTGACCCCCCCCCTGCACTGACCCGCCTGGGGCTCCGCTGAGGAAACCACTGGATGGCATTTTTAGATACCGGACATGTGTTCAGGACCGTGTCTGTCGGTCTTTGGCTTTCTGTCTCCATGGTAACCCCAGAGACGAGCGATGCTCAGCCAGCTGTCGGCCTGACGCCTCCCCAACTGTAAAACACAGCAGTAAACTTCATCTCTCTCTGTTTGGCTTCCTCTGCTGAAGGAAAGACTCACCAGTCGCTCAGTCGAGCCTCAAAGAGACTTAAAGCAGAACTGAACCAGGACTGAACCAGAACTGAACCAGGACTGAACCAGGACTGAACAAGAGCTGAACCAGGACTGAACCAGGACTGAGCCAGGACTGAACAAGAGCTGAACCAGGACTGAACCAGGACTGAACCAGGACTGAACCAGAACTGAACCAGAACTGAACAAGAGCTGAACCAGGACTGAACCAGGACTGAACAAGAGCTGAACCAGGACTGAACAAGAGCTGAACCAGGACTGAACCAGGACTGAACAAGAGCTGAACCAGGACTGAACAAGGACTGAACCAGGACTGAACAAGAGCTGAACCAGGACTGAACAAGAACTGAACAAGGACTGAACCAGGACTGAACAAGAGCTGAACCAGGACTGAACCAGGACTGAACCAGAACTGAACCAGGACTGAACAAGGACTGAACCAGGACTGAACCAGGACTGAACCAGAACTGAACCAGGACTGAACCAGGACTGAACCAGAACTGAACCAGGACTGAACCAGAGCTGAACCAGGACTGAACAAGAGCTGAACCAGGACTGAACCAGGACTGAACAAGAGCTGAACCAGGACTGAACAAGAGCTGAACCAGGACTGAACCAGGACTGAACCAGGTCCGAGCTGTTTTTCATGTTAATGCTTCTTAAAACCCAGTTCAGATGCTTTTCTGAGCCACATCAATGTGGGGGGTCCTCGCTCACTCGCCCCCTCCCTCCCTCCCCATCACCTCCGTCGCCCCCTCCACCCACACACGTGTGTTTACCATTGTTTGCCTGGTAAATAAGACGGAGGCCTCCTTCTCGTCCTCGGGGGGGTTTTTACTGGGGTCTCCACGACGACTGAGAAAAGTGTTTGTGCCTCGTCAGCTGAGTCCAGCACCTGTGGCTCTGCTCAGCCTGAGTCACAGTGTGCACAGAGACGGTTATTGATCACGACATCTCAGTCATCGATCGGTGATTAATGGGTTGATTCTTGGACAGTTTCTTGGGCGTGTTTTGGTAACAAAAAGGTGAATATTGATTGGTGATTTATTGGCAGATTCTTGGGGATTGATGGGAACATTCTTGGGTATTTATCGGTGATTGATGGGTTGATTGATGTGTGCTCTGTAAGGGTAGGTATTGATTGGTATGATGGTGGGTTATTGGTAATGTATAGAGAGATTCTTCGATATCTATTGGTGATTTATTGGCAGATTCTTGGACGGTTTCTTAGTGATGTTTTGGTAATTTATGGGAACATTCATGAGTTTTTATTGGTGATTGATCATTTGATTCCTGAATAAACTCTTAGGTTATTGGTTATGTATTGGTAGTTAATGGAAAGCCTCTCTGATAGTTTATTGGACATGTGTTGGTAATTAATGAGTTGATTCTTGGACGGTTTCTGGAAAGTTCTGGTTTATTTCCAGAAAATCTTCCTTATTAAAATCGATCGTTTATGTTTTTATTGACCTTTGACCCAATAATCCAAACCCCAGGTTCTGTAGTCGTGTCTGGATCTGGATGTCTTTGGGTCGTGTCCGAGGCGCTCCGGGACGATTCCCACGTTCAGTCAGTTTCAGGGTTTCTCTGCACATCCTCTTTGTGTCTCCAGGCTGAGCCCGTATTTCCAGGCCGACAGCGCGGCCCGCTGACCTGCCGCTGTAATCCTCCGACTGCAGCGTTCGGAGATCTGTCACTGCTGGGGAGAGTGTGGGAGCTAATCTGTCAGCCTGCTGAGCAACAGCCAGCGGCTCGGCCCGTGAGCCTAAAGACATCACGAGAGGGAGGGAAACGAAGAGGCTGTAAATCCTGCTGCTGTGGAGCAGTTTCCTTTTTCTGCTCGTCACGACACAAGCTGGAGTTGTTAATCAGACGTTTTCTGCTCCGGCGAAGTGACAGTGACGTGATAGTTATAATTGGTCACGGCTTCTTTTCTGCCTCTGTTCGCTGTTTCAGCCTGTCGACTCCTCCCTGATGGACGGGAGCGGCACAAAGGAAGCAAACGTGTTGCAGAGAAAATCTAAAAACTCGACGCTTTGTTCCTTCACAGCATCAAATTATCACATTTATCTATGAATAGAACATTAAAATGACGGCGTCGGCCGTAAAACTTCCAAACCCTGAGCACCGACGCAGTCACATGACAGATAATTGGTTTTAAATCAACAGATTCCCACTGAGCTGAAACATCTGACGCTGAAACCTGAGAAGTTCAGCACCAGGACCTTCTGAACAAGTCGGGTTTAAAGAAGGGACAACATGCTTGTTAATAAGTAGGTCATGTATGTACAGGCCTGCTGCTGTCTTTGTGTTTATCACCGGTTCATTTGAAGAAAAACCACAAATATTCAGTTTTGCAAAGAAAACAAACAGAGAAAAGCAGCAAATACATACAACTGGTGCAAAACCCAGGTGATTCAGTCAGTTATTAAAAGCTTCAATGCAGATGTGTCCAGCAGTTGAGCCTGAGCAGCAGCTAGTGACCAGCCACCGTGTCTCGATGCCCTCCAGTTAAACCAGGCCTTCGCACTGTGTATCTCTGTTTACGTGGAGCTCATTTAAACGAGGAATAATTGATGAGTCGTTATATAAGCCGTCACCTGCAGAGACTCCGGCGTATTGGCAGCGGAGGTCGGACGTCACTGAGCGGTTCGGGCTGGAAACTATCTGAGTCCGACCTCAGTGTCAACCGCCGGGGATTAGAAGCCAGGGTCTGGGTGTCTCCTCCGTCCTCCTTCCTTCAGCAGAATGTGCAGCAAACCGGCATTTATTTTGTCCCGCTCGACCAAAACCTTCATATTAGTTTCATATTAAAAAACCCAGACGCTGAGTTTTTTTTTTTCTTCTTTGTTTTTTTATTTTTTCCACTGAGTCACTGGAGAAACTTCAGGCCTGAACTGACGGAAAAAACATTAGGATGACTGACAGCAGAGGGCTGGAGGAGGAGGAGGAGGAGGAGGATGGTGGTGGTGGTGGTGGTGGTGTTTTAGCCCAGTGGGCCTCAACAGCAGCAGCAGCAGCAGCAGCAGAGGCAACGGGCTCGTCCAGGACGTTGAGCGTCTGGAGCTGGACGTCCTTTCAGTGGGACACACCTGTCCACTGCTGACTCACCTGAAAACTCCCGCAGGTGGCAGTTTGGTGATGTGCAGAGGATGAAGGGGCAGGAAAAGGTGCCACTGACGATTATTTGTCTTACGAGTTGAACAGACTTGAATATGAAGCGATGCAGAAGCACGCAGGTGAT